>JANTOP010042168.1:0-10536 GCA_027564815.1 Symmerus nobilis | reverse complement strand
TTCCTATTAATAAAGTAGTTGATCTCTACAAAGTGTTAAGACTGAATAAATCATAACTAGAATACCTTTGGAAGGGTAATTTCTAATTACTTGAAATTTTCATTATATATTCATAATATTATTTATTGTCTATATCTAAGAATAAATTGTACAATTTCATCTATCAGTGGTATTATGTTGAGAATAGAAAACATATGTTACCACGCTGACCTATTTTTATTAACTACAATAATAGTAAGGACATTCTACGCTATGAAAATTTTATGATAACAATTTTATCGGCAAAGCAAATAGCCGTTTATATTGAATTTACTGAAACAAAAAAATGTTTATTTAAATACATGCAAATAATTATTCTGAAAATTAAATTAAAATTTATATACATTTTAATGAGAGACAATTTACTTACGAGTATGAAAAATGATTTTCTATTGCACAGTTATAAGTCTGATGACCTTAAGAGTAAATTGAGTAACACATTAAATGTAGTCTAGCCTTTTAGAAAGTAAATTGGAAATTGCAAATTATTATGTTAAATAAAATAATAAATAACTAGGTTTATGCATAGAGGTATACTATTTGTATAAATTAATATCTAAAATACCCTGCAATGAAACTAGTCCGCATCCGCCTGATATAATATATGGACATGGCATTTAAAAAAAATGTCAATCAATCAATTCTTTAATGCGAGCTACATATCTTAATATTTCTATTATTTAGTAAGCAAGGTCGGTAACACAAGCGGACCGGCCCCGATACATACTTAAAAATGTCTACTCTGCGATTGATTTTTTTTAATGCAGATCGAAGATATTTTCCAAACATTTAACGCTCGAAGTGAACCCCTAAAAGTTAACTTCAGGATGTTTTCCATCATACTTGTTTTATTGAAAGAAGGTATACTGGTCAGTCTTTTATGGGTCTGTAAGATAACGAAAAAACTATCATTTCTAACAGGTCTGATTCAAACAGCCTGGCTTACTACCATTTGTTGCATAGTGCCACTCACAACATGCTTCTCCAATGAAACCTATATATCTCCAACGGTCTTCAATCCGGACTAGAGCTAAATTGATGCCCGCCTGCTACTTAACAAAAAGTGTAGGATAGTATTATCATAATATCGTACCTAAGACCATAGAATTATTTCTAAGTCTTTCAAGGACTTTAGAAGGAAATAAGAAGACTCAAAGTATTGAAATTTAAAAGTATTTAAAAGCGCTGTTACCAAATTGATTATATTAATTATATAGTACATTGATAATTTATCATGTTTATTGTACGCATAGTATGAATTATTTTAATTCCATTATGATTTATTGATAAACTAATTAGTTTTTGAAACAAATAGTTTATGTGGGCAACCAGCGATATCAGTCCGCGTAATGATCGGGTAAGATATAACAATAACGAATATTTACGAAGCATTACGACAACAAACTATTTAGGGTGATTAACTTTATATGAAGTACCTCCTCTCCCAAATACGATGTTTGTATCTGGCGTAAGACAGTTCCTTCGAATTTAAATACTACGGTAGCTTGATAGTTACTGTTAGGAGCCCAGTGCATTACATAATAATGATGAGTAATTCCTACCCAGTAGTAATATATATTCCCCGGCAAATGTAGGGTGGTTCTAGCGCTAGAATATATACATTTAATCTGTAAATATCACATAAACATAACCTGCAAGGTGTTGAAAGTGGGATTTCCAATTTTAAAATTGCTTAAGTATTGATTAAATATAATATAACATAGGTACGTTTTTACGCAATTTTTAATTTATATCGTATCGTAAATTAGCAAAGAGAACTCACCTAAAAATTTCAACCACACTAATAATGTTGAGATGATTGGATCCAGAAAGAAACTAAATCTGAATTTAACTAGTTTCTTTTATACGTGTATATTCAATTATTTGTAGCTGCTTTCAGTTTTAATAAGATGATAAGGAGATAATGCTACTGATAATACTGATAGAGTAAAAATATTTTCAATTTAATTTTAACTGTATTTTGAAATCTTATACAAATAACTTTAATGGGTGATTCCGAACAAAATGTATTTTAGACTGTTGAAGATTTCTATACTCTATCTAGCTAGACTATGGGTCTGGACTATGTATGAGTATAGAGTAGGTAATAACTATGGAATATAGGGTAAGGCTGGGCAAAATGATACACTAAAGTTACTTTTTCATCTGTAAACTTTATTATATTAAACAAATATTAAACTTATTATGATATATATGATTTAATTTGATATATAAAAATTAACTATTTTTCTTCAAGAAACTTATGTTTGATTTACAGAAACTTATTAATTGTAAGTTTTATAGAAGAAATAAAAAAATAGTACATCTGTGTCATTTTGCCCCAAGCGTGGAGCAAAATGATGTATTTCAGACCACTGCTGAAAGTCACGGTCGGCACGTATCTCGAGAAGTTGTAAATATTTTTAGACATTTTTTTATTTAAAATCTTCAGAAATATAGTCTCTATCATCTGTCGAGTCGTTTTTTAAATATTTTGTTTTTATCCATTTTTTATTAGCCATGAAAAATCAAAATTCTTCATAAAAATCATTTTTTTTCTTGAAAACGTCATAAATTACTGAATATTTTGAAATTTAAGATTTTGGCTCGACATACTATAACGACAACATTTCTGAACAGGAATCTTTTTTTATTTTTCAGATCCATCGACCTCCACGGAAGATAAAATGCCGACCGTGAAGCTACGCTTTTTAAAACAGTGCCATGAAAAACCATCCTTTGCTCCTTTAATTTATTATAATTAATTATTTTTAATGTTATTTTCCTATAGTTTAAGGACCAATGAATAATATGTAATATCATTTTCTCTTATTTTAAAAGATAAATCTCCGAAAACATTAAAAATAAAACATTGAATTTTTACTGAAGCTGGGATGTATGTAACCCCTTAAGTTAAATTCACTATTATGGATTTTTCAGTAGGGGTTATTCTTTTATAATAAATGGACCTGTAGAAAAATCTCCTATGAATTCCACTTCAAAAAGGTATGTATAACCTAGTAAGATAGATGTAAGAGATACAAATTTTCAATATCACCCGAAAATAACTAAATATGATTTTCTTGTACACATCTTTAGAAAACGGAATTTGATTATTTTCATAAAAACAATCGCCAAGAGGAAATTCTCCTATTAGAATAAAAAAAAAAAAATAAAAGGCGTGGGTTGTCGTACAATTTCCTTAATCAGTTTTATCATTTAATTTCCCGCATAAATCAAAACGTTTTTTATCTAAATTATTTTAATTCAGTTAAATTTATAGCTTACTACAAAGTACATTTATGTATTCATATATAATTAATAACTGAAGGCGAAAATAAATTGTAAATTCGGTAATTATTTGCATATTAATTATTTATTTAATTAAAATTTTTTTAAAATCTAATTATATACATATCATTGAATCACATGATTTAAATACTGATTTTCTATAGTGTGAGCTATTTATTTTAGTAGGGTAAGAAAAATAACCCTAAGAAGTAACTTCAGATATTAAACTATAATCTCATACTAGAATTACAGTACCTAATATGTATAATTCAAGCTAAAATTCATTATGAATACAGTAAACTCTCATTATGTCAACATCGCAATTGGTAATCATATTTTTTATTTATAAAAACGCAATATATTTTTGACCCAATCCAAGAAATTATACTGCTATTGTAGTAATATACTACTATTGTATTACTAATAATCCATATTACTTTCTTTTATCTCGACTCTGTATATTTCCATTCAAAGTACCTTTTTGCCTCCATAATATCTAACATATTAGTAAAGCGTTAAATAATTCCAAACATATAATAATTCCTTCAAAAATATTTATGGTAAAACAGATAGATATTGGCAGTTTAACACGTACGTATACATATATATTATATATTATTACTTTGAAACTTTGTCATCATCATCTTGCCTATCACCATCCGTTAAGTCGTGTTACGTTATGTTAAATTACGTTCTACTACCTCTGCACTCACCTACTGTCTCAGTACGACATCATCTTTTATATTTATAAATGCAAATCTGCGAAGTACGATACAAGTTCACAGCTACTAAATGCTTATGCTGTTTGTGGTTTTTTCACAGACCGTCATAATTCCCCAATGAAAAGTGCGATGGTAATAAAGGCGAATATAATAGGTAAACAGAAATGCATCAAAAAGAAAAGTATCAATACTGCAATTTATGAATACCAGTAAAGCACCCTAGAGCATACCCTTTTACATTAAATCTAGCTTTATATAATTAAAAACACTGGTTAAGGATACAGATTCGCTTTTCTCTATAATTCAGACTTTAGAAAAATTATGACTGATGAAATAAGATTTATATTTGTTTTGGTAATTTTTTATCGTACGATAAGAAATTGATAAGCCAGTTTTAGCCAGACCATCAGTAGAGACAATGATCTTATATTTTGTAGGGATGGGACACGTAATTGTTACTATTTAATTGGTAATAAAATTTCGTACCATATATTGTAAAGGCGAAATATCAAAATTTAAGGGATTTCATCCTACATTCGATAGTCCTGATATCTGAAATGTACTTATTTAATTTATATATTATTAATCCTGTTGGATGACTTTTAGAAGGTGTATCAGAAAATTTTATTAGCTAGGCATCTGCCAAATATCTGTAAAGTATCTCAGAATGGGGTATTAATAATAATTATAAATATTTCATATATTTCTGCTACATACATATGAAAATTAATTAAAAATACATGGATGAGTAAAATTGGATATGATAACACTTGTTTACAGATTTCAGCTTCATCTCGGGATCTGGGTTCTCATAGAATTTTTTCGATGTATTATGGGGCGTAGCTTCCAAAAATGCCAATCATTATTTTTTTCTTAAGAATCGTTTCCGAGATATCCTCAAAAAACACGTTTCTTGGTACTTTTTTCAGTTATTTCCTCATATCTCCAAAATTTTTTATCCGATTTGGATAAATTGTATACAGTTCGAAAGATACCTTTATCCTCTTAAAGGTATAAAAAGAAGGGTGCGAGGTAAAGGCAGATATGATACACAAAATTTGTATGCAATTGATATGAAAAATCTGGGGCCTGGTTATGTCGAACAATGAAGATTACATATCCTACTTTTCATGTGCCTGCCATTTGGGGGGTAAGCCACCCCTTAACGTAATTAACATTTTCCTTTTTTCAATATAACTGATCGAATTATCATCCGACTTTAACGAAACAAATTTTAAATTTTATTGTGTTTAAATCACTAGTTGACCATTTTTTTGGTTTCTCCCTAAACGAAGAATTAGGGGTGAACTACCCCCCAAAGGGAAATGTCTGCTTCTTGCAGCTAAAATGGTTCAAGATAGCGTCCGATGTTAAAGTGATGTATGGAGGAGTTGTTCATTGGGTCAAGCTGGACCTAGGACAAATGTTGAAAAATATGGCGCTGCTATAAATTTTTTCGAGTTTTGTTCAAAAGTGTGGTAAAAAGGCGTTCGATATGGAAATGGCGTACAACAAAGTTAATCAGCATGCAAAAGTGCATCCTAGAAAAATATACAGTAGGTGGCGCTGAGTGTCAAAAAATTGAACTATGTCAAAAACATCGCTTCGGTTGCGTCGGATCGGAAAGCGATGTACTACAAAGTTGTTGTGTATATCATTGCTCATCCAATGATGTGTAACAAAATATGAAGTTTGGTTAACCCTTGGACGTCGACGGACAAAAATTTGCCCAAGAGGTTGCAATTTGCATAGCAATCGATTGGCGTTGGAATTTTTTCTCTAGCTTCCTTATTAAAAAGTTTTGAACAAAAAAAGGACATACTCCCCTGTAATTTTTTAATTTTTTGGGACATTTTGGCCTTTGATCGCCGATTGCCGAAAATTTGTTCGGCGGCAAAAAAAGGTTTGTTCTATGAAAGTTGCGTAGATAGTTGCTCTACAGGACAAAATTAAAAAACTTGGAAAAAGTTAAACCTTTCATGCCGTTTGGACTAAAATTAGATTTATCAGAAAACCGTCTCCAGCGGAAGGGAGGAGAGGAAATTTGAAAGTGTTACATTTTTCTTGGATAAAGAATGGAAATTTCTATCGGCTGATACTAAATACTAGGGGGGCGTTCATACAAAAAAATATTTAAAGAAAATAAATTAAAATTTTAAAATTTTTTTTTGTCGCCCATTTTTAGTGCACTTTTCAATTTCTTATACAAATATATGGGGCCCATGCAAATCAAATGAAAATGATATACATGCTATAGGAAACCCGTACAATTAGGTTGACAGACCAAAGTAGTGTATGGCAATGTTGTTCGGTATCTGTCAAAAGTCAGTGCTGACTAAATATAAGTGCTGATAATTATCACTAAATCGAATGCTTTTCAAAGAATGTTAACTGTAATAAGTGTTGATAAAAAAAACTTTAATTTTTCATATACAATCGAACTACCCTATTGATCATGTACATTACTGTCGTGCGTATGTCGTGTGTCGTGGTTGTTCAAAATCATATGAAGACAACAGGGGAAAAACGAGGAATGTCACAAAAAATCGAAAATTGAGTTAAGATCGCCATTTAGTGGAAAAATGTTTATACTTCACTATGAACACATCTCCTCGGAATTGATATTTTGTGACATTCCTTGTTTTTCCCCTGTGGTCTTCATATATAAATGTTGTTTTAACCATATGACATTCTATTGAGGATTATTACTCTGTTCAATTTTACTTGACAATATCAACCATATGCGATTATGAATAACAATTTTTATACAAATTGTACCCATTCCTGCTTTTAAATTTATACCATTGGATTTAAATTGGCGACAGTATTAATTCTACAATTATTTAACAATATAAATAATACGGTATTTATTTAATTCATCCAAACCCATCTAATTAAATGGAATTATTGTGCATCTCGGATCTAAATATTTCAATTATATTCAATAATAGCTTTAAACTCTCGCATATAACATAGTAATAATTTCATTATATGCAAAATAAATGAATAAATTTTAAAAATAAATAGTATTTAAAATAAATTATTTAATTAGAAATATTTTTAATTAATTCAATTGAAATGGCTGGTGTAACATTTATTATTTCAATACCAACGGAACGAGAGGAACATTCCGAAATAAATCATCTATTAACACCTGATTGTAAAATGGTTACAGTCAATATGAATCCAGTAATAGAATCGGAAGAGAAAGTTCCAAATATTCAGACACCATTAATTAATCGAAAGTTAATAGACCCAAATAAAGTGACCGATCATCCCACTAACATGGATGGCCAATCGAGAGCAATGACAACACCGATCGGTCTATCCCTTGACATTCCATTAAATTCATCTATGGAAGTAATTGTACGGGAATTGCTTAGAAAAATGAAAATCAAAAATGCTACTTGGACGGCTAATATCAGTCAAACTGGTTATCAAATCGTTTTTACTATGGGTGTCGGTTATAGACAGGAACGGCTATTGGGCATATTAACGGAATGGGGTATCGGTGAGCGGAATATGAGTAGCGTTTCGGTGATACCGTGTTCCGCATATTATAAAGGCGATGCTATTAGTGAACGGAAACGACTTGAATCGATGGCGGGCGAGGATGATTTGGAGAGAGAGTATGTAATTTAATTGTAATAAAAAAAATACTTCTTCATTAGGATACTATTGATTATCCATATCCAGTTCATTTTCGATATATTTTTAAGAAATACGTAGAGAAAGAAATATGTGTAAAGAAATTGGGATTTATTCAAAATCCTCTAGTCATTAAGAGAGATTGGATCAGTTCTATATGTTAGATTACCCGATCCGCTTGTTAATGGTTCACCAGATAGTATTCAATGATTAGATTCAATCTGTTGTGTCCAGTTTTTCCAATTGGCTGAATTCTAAAATTATGGCTGAAGTAGTCTCGGCATAGAGACTAAAAAATTATTATAAAAATTAAGATCACGCATTCTGGCCGTTCTTCTCTCTTATCTTTATGAGCAGGGTGAATCCTGTTCGATGCAAAAGTTGTCATTTGAATAGAGGTAATGTTTTGGCTGCTGATAACATGTTATCAATGAAGATATGATAGTAATGTTGAATGATTTGTATTCCCTCTTCAATGGTAACTAATGATAAAATTCCATTAGTAGATACCACCCACCATACCGCACTAACAATCTATTCGGGAACTGATCTGTTTTTAATTTTATTCCTGCATTGTAATTTTGGGGGTTGTGAAATGTTTGTAGAAAGGAAAGTTCATCATCTGAAAAGTAGATATCACATTTACCGTGCACCTTCAACAGCATCTATTTTTTCTGGCGTCCACCTGTTTGTTCGTAAGACTATAAATTTTATGCATACAGAGAAGTCCCGTTTTGCATCGGTGATCGGCTTATATTCATGTCTTCGCTAATTTCTTCTTTGTTTTAGTTAATAAATTTTTTTGATTTCTTACGAACAGAAAAATTTTAAAAAAACCTACCTCATGGACTCGTTTTGTCAATTCAGTCCGCGCCCGTATGAATGTCGAACGCATAGTTGGAATCGTAAAACATAACGCTTCCATTACATTTGATTTCATTATATTGCTTATTGTAGCCGGGTTATTAGCAGCCGTTGGTTTGGTAGAGGACAGTACAATATTTCTAGCGTCAAGTATGCTTATATCACCACTAATGGTAAATATTTGTAAAGATAAAGATCGACCTGAATCGGTAACATTCGACATTTTTTCAGGGGCCTATTATAGCAACTATATTCGGAACAGTTATAAAAGACCGAAAATTAACTAAATTCGGTATAATCAACGAAACAATTGGACTTTGTTTAGCGACTTTAGTTGGTTTCTTATTCGGATTGATTGTTTGCAGTATCGATAAACGGTACGGGATTGGCGAAGGTTTAACGCAAGAAATATTAAGTCGTTGTGAAATGCATTCGTTAAT
This sequence comes from Symmerus nobilis, assembly GCA_027564815.1. NCBI lineage: Eukaryota > Metazoa > Arthropoda > Insecta > Diptera > Mycetophilidae > Symmerus > Symmerus nobilis. The sequence continues at coordinate 1,532 of JANTOP010042168.1, read as the reverse complement.
TGTCGGTGTATTTACCGCTATACCATCGGGTGTGGCTGTTGCTATTGCTATCTTAGGTGAAAATATTGGTTCAATGGTGGGTGTAGCTATATCAGCTTCCCTATTACCGCCAGCAGTAAATACAGGTTTATTGTGGGCGTTAGCTTGCTTATACTTGGTATACGAAAGTGATGATCGTCATTATAATTCTGTGATAAAAACGAATATCTATTCAGATCATCAAGCTGTTGAGCTAGCTATTTTGGGTTGTATTAGCATGCTTGTTACTTTTGTTAATATAATATGCATTTATGCAGCTGGGATTTTAGTATTAAAAATCAAGGAAGTCGCTCCCATGACTTCGCGGAACCAGTCCCAATTTTGGAAGCATGACATTAAAGTTGCTCGTGATTTTAATAAGTCATATGATGCTAATGATCCGGTAACACGTAAGTTGGCCGAAGATATTGTTGTAGCAGAGAATCGTCAACGACAACAATCAATGGATGCATCAAGTTTTAATAATCAAATGTCAGGGAGTGGACTTTTACGACCTTTCAGTCATACAGCATACCAGCATACATGGTCTCCAATGACAACGATTCGTCCCAACTCACATTCCGGGATGTTATATCCAATGCACGGAAAGTCAACAATTGAAATACATAATGATTACATTGTACCGAGGTAATTTTTTCATAATTTTAATTTTTCCTTAGTTAATACGATTTATTTCGCAGTTCAATGGCTACCTGTATCCCCCAAATTATCAATAGGAAAAATAATGTGAGTCCACCGGGATATAAATCGTTGCTAGACGATGATCTACCCAAAAAACCATTTTTATCGCGCCGTTCATCGATGCCATTTTTTGTAAGAAATATTTTTCAATCAGCTTCACCGAAATCATCACCGGATTCCGTTGATTCGTCTAATGTATTCGATAATGCGCTTGGAATTGATGGATTAATAACCTCTAATAGAGCATTGCCAAAAATTCCAGAAATCGTTCAGCCAATGAATTCGGATTGCAATGATCGGAAGTTAAAGAATTCAGGCGGTAATGAATCACATCATCGTCATAAATTTATTGTTACGCCGGCTAGTGATCCACCATTGAGTTCGTTTGAAGATTTGAGGCAATGAAATTGTTTTACTAGGGCCAATTAGTATATTGTTCCAATAATTTTTAGACTCAAGTATTAACTCCCAGCTCTTAACATTTGGTTAAATTGGCGAGCTGATTGTTTGAATACTTTGAAACTTTCATAACAATATCACGAAACTCGAGTACAATTATTTTCAGGATACAGTTAAAACTGCATATCTTTTGAATATCCTAACATAATGCCGTAATTTATAATTTATTACGATTAAATTACGACTAGTTTTAGTTTCTTTAATAAAATTTCCATTATAATTATACCTACATATTGAAATAATTGAAACATGTTGTTTAATTAAATTTACTTGTTTTGTTTAAGGGGACATTCTACTTTCTCGGATTGAAGAAATCGACATTTTTGTTTTATTTTTATTCGATAGTATATACC
>JANTOP010042157.1:0-10538 GCA_027564815.1 Symmerus nobilis | reverse complement strand
TTGTCTATTACTAAATTAAGGTGAAAAATCTATATAATAACACATTTTTAAAAAATGCCTTGTCCCGTCCCGTTTCCGGGGATTTCCCGGGAATGATGAAAATATCATTCCCGTTTGCCGGGAATACAAAAGGTCCGGGAATCGACAAGCCCTAGCTATTAACAATTTAAACGTTAGAAAAGGAAGTTGACCAGATTGCATCAATATACTCTATTGGTTCTTCGCTATGCCAATTCTTTAGCAGTTGCCCTCTGTTTAATTTTTAATAAATCTTTATCGGCTGGTACTTTTTCTACTGGATGGAAGTTATCGCACGTAACTCCCATCCATAAATCTGGATCAAGAAACGATGTTGCTAACTATATAGGGGAATATCTCTTCTTCCTACTTTAGGGAAGCTTTTCGAATCTATTGTTTGGAATATCTTATCCGCTAAAGTTAATTTATTCATGAAAGGTCGATCAACAGCTACTAATCTTGTCGAATTCAGTAACTTCGCTTTAAATGAAATAGAATCGGAAAAACAAGTTGAAAACGGTGTACACGGATGTGCGGAAAGCTTTTGACCGAGTTCGCCATGACATCCTGATTCGAAAGTTGCGTGGCATGGATGTACATTCTATTTTATTGGATTGGATCGAGTCATATCTTACTGATCATTGTTAACAACATTTTTCGAACTGGCGGACCTCCTAAAAAGAAAACTGTTGGACCTATCTAGCTGAAATTTTTATGGTATATTCTACACATGTATAGCTATCGTCGAAACCAGATTATGATTATCCTTTAATATTTAATCTATTTTTTTAAACAATGTAATTGAAAAGAAAGTCGAAAGTTTCAAAGTCCGACATTTTGTTTTTTTTAACGGTATGTGGATATTTTTGGTTTGAATTATAACGACAAGTTTTCTCTTCAATCATAACTTTGAATTTTTTTTTTCAGAAGCTCCAAAGTTGAGTTATCGCGTCCGCCAGATTCAAATAGTAGCAATATCAGGTAGCCATACCAGCGAGACTTCCAATTAAAAACAAATAAAATTAATTTTTTGTAGCACTTTAAGATCTCCTCTTTCATCTTCAAAAAGTTGGAAGAAATAAAATAAATTCTTTTATGAAAAAAAAATTCTTGAAAAAGTCTTCGAGATTCGATATATTTTTTTTAATATTTGATCATCAGTTATCACCCTGTAAAATCTAAACCGAAAGTATTTCTTATAAAAAATTTATGTTTTTTATGTTCTCAATTAGATTACCTTTAACTTCGTAGAACAGTATTTTCCAGCAATGCCTAAAACTATTGAGCTAAATAGAAAAAACCAGTATAATGAGAAATTTTCCAAAACTTGAGGGCCTTTGCGGCGGTATTTCCGCTACGAAAAAAAATAATTTTTTTTTATGTAATTTCGTGTTACATCAAACTACAACTTTCGCGCCCCGTTACAATTTCGAGAAATGAGTTTGAAAATTTTTCCATACAGACCATTTTTCCAACGGCCCACACTAATGCAGATGATTTGAAAATTTTTGACACCATTAATAGCCACAGGGACTACGAACTTCTGGAGTAAGACATAAATAACTTGTTGGTGTAAAACCAATTATCTGGAATTAAATATCAGTAAATGCATGTTTTTGAGCTCACATCGTAAACTCGAACCCTACATTGGCGCTTACACTATTAACAATATTAAAATTCTTAGAGTTCACGAATTTCGTGACTTTGGTGTCCTTTTCGATGAAAAGTTATCGTTTGTGGGGCATTATGACTACATTGTATCTAAAGCTTTTTATGTGCTTGCCTTTATAATGCGCTGCGCAATCGACTGTTACCTTACACTCCGATTTTTCTCTAACGTTTTCAGTTTTGAATTGAATTTCTCAGACATTTTCCTCCTTTTTCTGATGTTTAACCGAATTATTTAGATAAATATTTGGGTAAAATTTAAGTAATAGAATTTATTTAATAAATAAATAAAAACCCATTAATTTTTGTGAAATATATTTATTTAATTCTTATAAAATATTGACACCATAATCAATGAAAGCTTTCATAAATTTAACGAAATTATTCTTTGCAAATTGAATGCTATTTGCTGATCGATTTTTTAAATATTTTTATGAATTATTTAATCAATTTAATGAAAGCTTTCTATACATCTTCTTATCTTAATATAATTATTTATTTATTTGTAGTGGGTACGGTATTCTTTGTTGCTGATAACCTCACGTAGAGCATATTTGTCCACCCTAATGTCCACCATTAGAACAACAAACAAGATCTGATAAAAATTACATAAAATTCAAATGATCCTTGCACAAAATAAAAGAAAACAATCCTGTTTGTTAAAATAAATGGGGTCAAAATATAAAAATTCCATATACTGGATATAATATATTTTCTTATTTATTAGCTGGGATATCCCCCCTATACAATCCCAATTTCGGGCAATAATTTTTGGGCGTAAAAGCCCACTCATTGGTACGAGCTTTGCGTGTTTCGATTTAATGATGACGATGATTTGAATGAATCAAAATGTGTAGTAAAATGTGAATTGGGTGTACTTAGAATGGGTGGCATCTATAATAATACACGTTATATATGGTATCGAGCATAGAACAACAACAACTAGTAAAAGCAATTGAATATTTTTGCTGACTAAGCCAAATAATTATGTTTAGGAATTTTCAATCACAGCTAATTCCAATTCATTGTTGTTTGGGTTTCTTTCATACATTTTATTTTCGAATACTTACTTGCATTAGAAATTAGACATCATTTATATGATTTTCATAGTCAGGATTTAGTCTGCATTTGAATATAAAAATGTTTTTCTTTCGACAAGAATTATTAGAATGGAAAGGAATGTTTTATTAGATAAACGTTCATTTTTTCCAACTTCTAGTATATGATAATTAATTTCTAAGTTCCAATCTAAAATCTTAACGTACTCATATACAGAAAATCTATTTGTTCAGAACATTGCTTAAAAGTTAGCTTTCCTTAAATTCATTTTACAAAATCCCATTTTATAAAGGATTCGTTCTGTGTACATTAGTTCGCCCACGTATAACAACAGTTGATAAAAATAGATAAGTGTCCCAAAACACCCGCAACAAGATTAAAGTAAAAATTCATTGCCATTCTTCTTTCAAAATAATAAAAACCGAGATAAGAAAATGTTGTTTTTAGTGCAAATGAGAAAAACTGCATTAGGGTTATAAGATCCTTTAGAGATTAAAATGGAGTGCTGAATGTTGTCTTGTATTGATATAAGAATGATTTACCCTCCCATTCCTATTGTATCGTCCTTATATAATATGTCTCTTAGGAAGCGTCCCACCCGAACTGAAACGGTTATACACCAAGTGGATGGGATAATCGTCCTTAATAATATTTGATTTTTATAGTTTCAATTTTAACGAAATTTTCCAGACATTATTAGCACTAATAACTTTATATATGAAAATTTTGGAAAATCTCTTCATCTTCAGGGTTTTTCTTTATTTTATTATTTCTTTTTCCTATTTTTTTTTTCTTGTTAAGACAAAACCCAAGACAAAACACTTATCATAACTTAAAATTTAAATTAAATAGATATCCTTTGGGCAATATTGGATACATGATGAAGTGCTTTCGTTTTAAAAGGATTAAATTAAGAAAATTAATTAAAACGGGGTTTTTGGCAGTAGTTTTAATTTTACTGAAAGGATACATATAAGGCTCAACCATAGAATGATATTCAACCATTGAAATTTAGGATTATTTGACATTGGTATATTTTACAATGGAGAAAATTCCGATCGAAAAAGCTCGACAAAAATAACGCGAAAGCCTCATAAATCCTTCGCACATTTTTATTTTATTTTTTTTTTATTTAACACGTTAATCTTCTTCATGATAAGAGAAGATGTGGAGGAAAAATAAAAACGGACTCGATATTTTTTTATCCCATATAATGCCTATTATATCTAGGGTTCCGAGTATATCCCAGACAAAAAGAAAGTCTATATATCCAGACAATAATGACCGAAATGAATATATACCGCCTCTGGATCTCATTAACGCAACAGAATAAAAATTGGCATATAAAAGATATATATAACGGTATAAATAGCTGATGGGCATTGGGACCTCTTCACTCCAGTCTCTATTCAATTCGTAATACGGTTTTTTTTTATCTCTAGGAGTATGGAAAATATAAATCCATCCGATCGGGCCTATTTAGGTTTGGATGGATATCGTGGGGTTGCAATGAAAAAATACGTTCTATATACAAAGTAGCCTTCAGATAAATATAGGGGGGCCTATTCTATATTTAGCAAATAATATTGTAAATTATACTTTATTAGGATGTTTAGCGCTGTTAGATTTTTTATGGAATTAAGGACAATAAACCTTACGAAACTAAATAAGAAAAATGGCAAAATTTATGAAATTTCTACAAAAATATTAATCCAAAAAAAAAAAAATATTAAAAAATTAGAGATTTAACTATGGGCTGATCTAAAATATCGCGATAAATTTCTCAAGAAATTATGTGGAAAGAATATCCAAAGAAAATCGATTTATGAAGTAGACCAAATGATCATTTCATTCCAAATCTGACATCTGAAATAAAATAAAATTAAAGAATTTAGTACCTTTTTGAATTAAACCACCCGACGACCGAACACAAATCCTTCTATCTGGAAATGGAAGGAAGTGTCTCATGTCATTCAATGATACACCTAACTGAGAAATCTTCCGATCAGTGAAAGAATTCTTGGAGGTATCGTATCGGATAAGAGTTTATACGCTTTGAAATTTAATCAGTGAAATTAAAGATTTTCTGTAAAAGCATTAAGAAAGTTGTAAAAGCTCATCAAAAGCTGTTTAATAAAATATTATTTAAGGCAGCCAATAATTAAATTTAAATGAAATCCGAAGCTTTCGTTAAAATGTTCAGTTAAAAATCGATTTTCTATCCCAATAATTTAACATCATTGAAATTTAAAAATTCATAGAAACACCCAAAAGCTTACCGAAAGATTTTAATTAAAATATCACTTTATTCATTATTAAATCTATTTTATCTCCCAATAAATGAAATCGGAAACTTCCGTTAATAACCTACGTGGAAAAGTAAAATCTCTACGAAAGCTTTAATGAAAATATTAAATTTCGTGAAAGGACCGATACATGGATAGAAAATAGCTTTTAAAACGTAAAAAAATAAGTTCGAATCTTAAAGCTTTCTTTGAGCTAACAATGAAATTCCAAATTACATAAAATAGCATTTTAATTTTAAAATTTCAATGAGCTTTCGAGAATTTTAGAGCTTCATTTTGGGAAAAATTGAAATTTTCATAAAGAATCGTTATTTGGATAGAAAATAGACTTGTTAGCCGTAACAAATTAAGATCGAAATTTAGAACTTTCGTTGCGCTTTTAATAGTTTGGATAAGCTTTCTGCGAAAATAAAAATATTTCATTTAAATTTAATCAATCGGATAAAAATTCTATTTCAAATTATATAAAATGGCATTTTAATTTTAAGCTTTCAGTGAGCTTTCGAAACTTTTGAATTCCCATTTGGGAAAATTTGAAATTTCGTTAAGGGATCGTTTTTTTTTATTGAAAATCGATTTTAAAACGTAAAAGATAAAGTTCGTAAAATAAAGCTTTCTGGGAGCTTTTAAGGTTTTGCAGCGCCTTTGTAAGAAAAGTTTAGTTTTGATATTTTTGAATATTTCCTCAATTAATTTTTAATCTTTCTGCAATATTATATTTTTTTGGATCCGAAGAAAATTATCGGGAATCCGGATCAAATGTCGCGATGTCCGATATTCAAATTTCTCGGTGCGAGCTTTTTCGAATTTTTTTTATTTTTTTTAGATAAATTTCAACTTTTTTGAAATATTTAATTTATGTGCTTTTACCTAACTGTCAAAGCAACCTTCTACATTTTTACATTCTCCGGTCGAGAAAAAGCAAACGCGTATGATAAATGCTGTAACAGCAACAAAAGGTTAGGGGTCATAAAATTCTGCACCAACAATTCTCACAATCTTATCACCAACAATTTGTTCTATACTAGCCCATTTTAAGACAAGAAATTGAATTATTTTTGACTTGTTTTATTTAATTAAATTCAATTACATAATTTCATAATATTGAATTTTAATTATCTGAGTATATTTCCAAATAAATTAAAATTTCAATTTTTCAATCTTCTTGAAAGGGAGGAAAATAGAATCGAACTAATCGCTTTGAGTTTCTGCTCGAATAAATTTATTAAAAGTTGTCAAAACCAATGGATTTTCAAAAATTTTTCAATTTAATTAAATCTAAAGTTTCAGTTATTTAGATTTGAAATAATTTTATAAAAATGTCGAACAGAAATAATAAAAATGTCAGTTCAATCTTCTAATTAAGTAGCAGTTCTTATTATAGCCAATCTGAAATTACTTAAAAATTGGCAGTCCTAAACCCACTTGAAAAGAATAAAAATAGAAAAAAAACGACAACCCTCTCCATCCAACAGAAATTTAACCAAAAAAAAAGCAGATGAAAATTTTGAGGGAAACAAAATAACGACAGGGTGGAATGTGAATGAATCAACAAACGGGTCGACAACAGGCAGCAACAGTTAAGTTAATTCCTCTTAGACTCGTAAAATTTTATTTTTATGATTTTTATTATAATGAAATGGGAATGGAAGCGGACCAGAAAGGAAACGGAGAAAATGCGAGAAAGAAAATTATTACAATAAAAGGAAAATACATTTTCTGAAGGAAAACAAGGGAAAAAAATAGTAAGTATAAAAATGAGAAATATAGAAAATGGGCTAATGGGTGCCTCGAATCTCTATTATTTTTCTTATTTTTCCGAATCTTCTTTGGTTTGGGTTCATATTATAATTTTTCTTATCAAAACAATCATATCTAGGACTGGCTATTATATAGTTAAGTGTTTTTCTTCTCTCGATTCGGTAGAACTTAATTTTTCTAAGTGCGATTTTGGGATGTTTGATTTAATTTTTTTTTGTTCTTCTCTGCTATGCTATTTTTGAACAATACCAAAGAGCGCATTTGATTTTCTTATCGCCTCCAATGGCTTTCCTTTCTAACCAATCTATCTGGTGTGAGTTGTTGTGGAAGGACAATTGAGTTTTTTTTTATTGTGAGCAAGCTTATTTAAAGAAAATTTTTCCATTTATGTTTTCTTTTGAATTTAAGTTATAATATGTTATGAGGAGAGTTTTTCATGCCCTCAAGGATGTCATTGTGTATATGTTTGGCTTAAATAAATATTTACTATAATAGCCTCTAACCGAAATGAATATTTTAAATGAATTCTATATTGTTTTGCTTTAAATTGAATAGGGACAAGGAAAAACTAGAGGACGATAATGAATTTTAAAAATGTTCCTAATAAATCAATATATCAAATTCGCATTCGTTCCCTACCCATCCCATAAGGGCTCCCAAATCTATATATTCTATAGTTATCAACCTTCCCTTTCTTTTCCATTTTCTGCTTACTAAACAATATAATTATTATACAAAAGTTTTGATTAATTGGATATTTATTTGTTGTTAAAATTCCATAATTGCGGTGATATTTTCTATATTATCCAAACATTTGTTCTGTAAAATAGAAAATATCTGCATGTACCCATATATATTACGTACGATATGGTACCAAAGTTTTCCGTTCCCGAGAAATTACAACCATTAAACAGGAGGTGGGATATATAACAGGATATTATGGATATAAAAACCACCATGCAAAATTGCATACAACATTAAGTGGGAATACAATAAATTTATTTTCCGAATAACTCGTTAGGACTATTATAAGTTTTTCTTTAGCTGCTGGTGTTTTTCTTCATTTTTTTTCTTTTTTTCCTGGTTTTTAATAATTTACTAAGCCAATTTCGGGGGTTGTATCTTACATGCCCTGTATTCAAAATTATATGAGAAAATTTTCCATGTAAAATAGCAAGTGTTTGTAAGTTATAGCAGAATATTAAGGAATGGAAGAGATATTTCGAATATATATAATGAAACAGGTTGGTTATTATTTGATAAGAAAACCTTTATTATTCAATGATTAAAACTATATTTTATTTCATTCCAGGAACTTCTCCTTAACCCTGTATTTTAACGAAATTTGTAAAGCATAAATGGCTGAAAAGTTCAAGATGATTTATTCCGTTCCAACATTTTTTTTGTTCTGTATTCTTTCGTTCGGTTAAAGTTTATAATTACCCTTGGTGCGTTCTCATGGATATTTTCCCACCACCAATCCTTACAGTTCCTAATTACAATATAAGTACTGCACCGGAATTATTCACATTTCCTGTGTAAATAGTGGTTGGATTTGATGATTGAAATTATAATTATGCAACTGAACTAAGGGTATACGGATGGAATTCTTTTTTTTTTTGACGAAAAGTTCATTTAATATTATACAAATAAATTAAATCAAATAAAATGCAATGTTTAAATTTTCTTGACTGTAGGAAATATGGGATTTAAATTTTAAATGGTTTTTTCCAGGATTTCTTAATTTAATTTTAATGATTATTCAAATGAAATTGATTAAAATTGATGATATTCGCTTAACTTAAATCAGCCTTTCTACCCAAACTTTTCCCTGATTTCATCAAGCCTTAATGCCGGCCAACTGGAGAGTGTCTTCCGATTGCACCTTCTCGGATCATTCCAGGATTCTCTACAGTATACACTCTGATACTAAACAAAGAAGACCTTTCAGAAATCCTAGGAATACAGACTGGACTTTGTTTTCAAGTTTGGTGGCTGAAAGAATTAAACCTACTAACACAAACCCTATCCTTGAACCCGCCAAAATTGATAAAGTCGTAGACAAGCTAACTAATAGCTTAAACGTGGCCTTCAGCACTTCATGCCCGGTTAGTCGCTCCCGACTAGAGGGAATTCCCGACGGGAACAAACGGACGGAACGGAGGCTACGGACTTCGGAGGAAAACTAGAGAAGAGAATGGTAGTTCTGCATAGCAATTATTCAAAACCTCATTCAACTCATACAAAAAAGAAATTAGAAGAGCTCAACGGGACTCATGGAGAAACTTCTATGATTCCATTGAATCTGCCCAAGTTGCGAACAGGCTTAAAAAGTTCTCTCCAAAGATCAGATTATCGCAGGTTGCCTAAAAAAGCCAGACGATTCCTGGACTGAAACTAATGAAGAAACTTTAGACCTTATCCTGAGAACTCACTTTCCAGGATGTGTCAGTCCCATAATCGTAACAGATAGTGGGATTGGCGAATCTAGGGAGTCCACTTTGGCAGATTTAGATCAAATAAATCATGTAATAGATAGGAGGAAGATCAAATGAGCTATCAATTCCTTCAGTGCCTATAAATCTAGTGGATCAGATGGAATTATACCCGCCATGCTTCAAAAGTCATACGACTTCATATACCTAAGAGTTGAAGGAAGGTGAAGGTAACTTTCATACCCAAGGCTGGTAGATTGGGTCACAACCCTCCGAAAGAATTCCGTCCAATTAGTCTCTCCTCCTTTTTACTGAAAACCTTGGAAAACCTGGTGGGCCTTTACATCAAAAGTCTCTCAGCTTTAAGCGGCTAAGCGGTGCTCAACACGCTTACTACAAAGGTAAGTCCGTAGAAGCCGCACTACATGCGGTGGTGGAAACCATCGAAAAGAGCCTGCACCATAAAGAATACACCCTAGCAGCCTTCCTCGATATAGAGGGAGCTTTCAAAAACCTGGAAGCTACCTCTACTCGGAACGCCCTTAGGAGTTCCCAAGTCGATGACTTCCTCATACAATGGGTCGATCAAATACTTCTAAGTAGACAAATTGATTCCACTTGGGACGAAGCACCTGCAAGTATAACGGTCTCAAGAGGAACGCCACAGGGGTGAATTCTATCACCCTTCTTATGGGTCCTAAGCTTGGACAATATTCTTGTTGGAACCAAGTCAAAAAAGATTTAAAGTAGTAGCATATGCCGATGATGTGGTCATTATGGTATCAGGTAAATCACTCCCTACAATCAGTGAATTACTGGAGTCGGCGTTGAAAGACCTAACCGACTGGGCAGTTAAGAATGGTTTAACAGGCAACCATGTGAAAACCGAACTAATGCTGTTCACGAGGAAAAGGAAATTTGAAACTTTTGTCCTACCGAAAATAACGGGATATCACTTAGACTCTCCTCTGAAACCAAATATCTTCGGATCGTTCTAGATCCTAAACTTCTTTGGAAGTGAAACACAGAAGAGAGAACGAGTAAAGCTACTAAAGCATTATTCGCTGGTCAAAAGTTGTTCGGGAGGAAATGGGTATTGCATCCACACATAACTCATTGGATGTACAGTAAGGTAGTTCGATTTTGCATGAAAAAATTAAAGTTGTTTTTTTCAAAAAAGAGGGGGTCTAAAAAGTTGCGCAATAGTTCCCAAATGTTCTCATAACTTTTGGGAAAAAAAATTTTTAAAAAAATAATGTTTAGAACTTGCACCAAAGTGATTTGTAAATTA
>JANTOP010042146.1:0-10539 GCA_027564815.1 Symmerus nobilis | reverse complement strand
TCGATATAATTACCGGTAATAAAATTATGCATTTTGATTCGGTAAACCGGTAAACCGGTAATCGGTATTGCAATCCCAATTGGTTGGCAACTGATTTTAAGACTTTATTCACATATGGCCAAATTGCGCATGCGCATTGCGCATTTGCTTTATGATTTGCTTCTTGTTTGCAATTTTAAGTAAAATTTTTCAGTAAAATTTAAAAAGTTGTGACTGGAATTCGGGGGGTTAAACTTTATCCAAAGGAAAGATCAGTGTCAGACAAAATCCTCTCTTTCTGCTCTGCTATCCTCACAGAAATTCTGCTGCACCGACATTTTTTTCTTTTTGAAAATAATTTATAAAAATGATAAATTATACGAAAATGTATCTATCTACCATAAATAAATATACAAAGATCAACTTAATGATCGTATAAGTATTACTTGAATTTATAAAAAGGTGAGGCATCCAACATACGTAAATTATGTTATATAATTTCAATGTTTAAAATTTAATGGTTCCATTTCCGGAAAAGTGCATCATTATATAAGTAATAATAATAATATGAAACAATTCCATTATTTTTGTGTGTAGTTTACAATTGATCACCAGCCTACATGAGTGGAAAATGAGAGATTTTATCTCTATCGTGGTGTACAGTACCACTATTAATCCACTGTGTACTTTACATTGTGATATTTTATTAAACAACAACAAACCAATTTGATCAAGATCCCCGTTACATTTTACACGTTATTATAATTATATTTACTATTTATGATTCTACCGAGTTTTCTCATTTATACTGTAATTACATTTTTAATATGATTAATGTAATATCCATTCATTCATTCAGAACAAAAAAAAAATCAATATAAATTGTAAACAATTGAAATTTACTGTAAAAAGAATGTTCCTCAATATGCAATCATATGAGTTACAGATCAACAAAGAAACATACAGTAGACAGGTTTCCTAGACAGGGTCTCATTTAGGTCGAAAAAATTATACTGAATTTAATCGTAATCATAATATGCTGCCCAAATGTCTAGTACTAAGAGTATATTTATTCATTCATCCCCTAAAATAAATTTAGCAATCAATCAAACGACTTGAACGATAAAACGAATTAAATCATTCTTATCTATCACACCAACAAAGTTAGGTCATATTCCAATTTCAGTACTGAATAAAATACCATTACTGTACGGAACAGTACCTACACTTATATTACATTCATTTATCAATATTTTATTATAAAAAAAAATGGAAATATAACATTATTGATTCAACCGCAACGGACAATAATTATAGCATTACTTTTATACTTAGAATGTCATTTCCTATATATTTCGGATATAGACAATTATAACCGGATTTTTGGTTGTTATTTTATAATAATCTGTTTAAATTTAATTACTTTAATAGCTACTTAATATTGATTTTTTTTTATGTAAAATCCAACAATTAGAAAATATTGGAAATATAACAAAAAATTGTTCGATAATTGGAAAATTTCTTTATATTTACTAATTAAAAATGTTAAATAATTATATAAATATTACCGATAATTATTTATATTAAAATTTTAAACATGATCGTATAATAATTAAATTGCTATCGAATAATTGATTAGTTTAATGGTGGACAATCTCTCTCAATTTTGAATAGCAAAATGAGTAATGTTTACTACAATAAGAGAAGAGCGGTGGGCAATCTACGGCCCACGAGCCGCATGGTCCCTGAAGAAACATTTTAAGTGGCCCGCCGAACCTTCTGCTAACTCGATTAATATTTTTATAAAATGCGTAAAGTTGTTTGTAATACTAAACATCAGAGGTGGAATTTTGATTGGAAAGTGAAATCGTGTAATCGTGAAAAGTGACTTTCCACTCATTTTTTCCCTAAACGAGATTTTAATTTAACTTGCAACTGTGCAAAGGCGATAAATAAACGTAATTTTACCCACCCATAAATTTGTTCGCGAAAAGGGAAAACCATCCTGATTCCTTATTTCGAATTATAATTAAAAATGAGAATTTAGTTAGAAATTAGAAATATGGCAAATTATCAATTTTCATACAATTAATCTGGTGCTTGTCTCAAATAACTTTTTTTTTCACGAAACCCTGAAATTAGATAATTTAGCTAATCAACTATCCGGGAAAAAAATGTCAGCCAAATTTAATGAACTTTTCTTAACAAAATTTGGAATTGATTCAAAATGTATCTACATTTTATCGAGACTTATTCCTGAATTTCTTAGCTTTCCGGGGATTTTCCGACTAACTTTCTCCATGTCACTTTATTACAAACATTTTTTTTATCGAATTTTGACGTGTGGCCAAAATAAGATAAATACAAGTATTGAGGTATGGGTTACATTCGTCCCGTTATGGCAGAATTGTCCCTAGTTGTAAAGGGGTGGCTTCAAGGATTAAAATAAACGTATTCCTAAAAAGTTGTTAGTTTCTAAATTTTTTTTTCGATTTGTCGAATTTTACTTTCCTGCAGTCGATTTTCTGTTGAAAAATGAAAACGATTCTTCAATTTTTTCCGTCACTTTAAGACTTTTTTTATCTTTTCCTGACTATTATCCGGACTTGTACCCGAATTCGTCTTTTTCTCTGATTTTTGTGGTTTCTTCGGGGCCAAAATTATGCGGAAAAAATCAGAAAATCCAGAAATTTTGAATGAAGCTCGAAAAGTCCTTATAATGAAGGAGAAAGTCATGAAAATGTCACCAACAATTCGTTAAAAGTTGATAAAGGTCAGTGAGGAGGCAAAAAAAGTTGGTACATTAGCTAATCAAAAAGGAAAAGTTATAAGAAGTCGTATAAGGTCTAGAAAATTCGGAAGAGATCCAAAGAAAACCAGGAAATATCCATGTTGCGTGACTTCGATTTTAGATGAATTTATAGATGATTTTTCATTCAATTTTCAAGACATTTCATGATTACCAAGAAAATCTTTCAATTAAGGTGTCCCCAATTTTTATAATTTCAAAATTTCCACGAAATATTCAAGAAATTTCAGAAAATATTGAAGTATCAAGAATGCAATTTGCAACACAACATTTCGCGAAATTGCATAAAATTCATACGATTGTAAGAAAAAATATTATACATTTTCAAGAAATCAAAATATTTTGTTTATAAATTCTCATGAATATGGAAACAATTTTGTAGATAACTGAATTTCCCAAAAAATTTGACGCTCGTTTTCAGACATAGCAAAGCGATCAAGCAGTATAGATTAAGCAAAGCAAATTTCCTCAATGTTATTGAGTAAATTGATTAATGCTAAAAGAAATGTCCGATAAGATCGATAAATTCGAATTCGGAAAGAAATTAGACATACATAAGTGACGGACTTATAATTAAGGAAAATTGGATGAAATGATGACCTTAAAAAAGGGGTGACATTTTCGCTACTTCATTGGATTTTCTACATTTTCTAATTTTTTTTTTTCGATTTTTCGTAGACCCGACTAACTTTGCTCGATTTACCGAATTTTTTCTAGTATTTCCCAGAATTTTACCGACTATCTTCATGATTTTTATTTGTATCATCTGATACAAATTTGGATTCCAACTATTAACGACTATACTAACTAATTAGTTACTTAATATCACTATGAATTTGATCAATATAATTATTTTGATTGTGATAAGAATGTTGTAAATTTATAGTTTAGATTCCTGGAATATTAGCATCCGGCCCTCTGAAATTTCTCCATTTTTATGCGGCCCTCTGCACAGAAAAGTCCACTCCTGATATGGAAGAATAGAGATTTTAATTATACAATAGTATTTGGCATTGAGTACATCAATTTTGCTAAAAGAGAACATTTTATATAATTAAAATTTTGAGTTAAGAGAATTTATTACGATTAATTTGTAAAATTAACTAATGTTTCGGCGAGTATATTAGCAAAGAATGTAAATAATTTAAAAATTCATAGACTAGAATGATTCTTCAGATCAGACTATAGAGATAGACTGTATATTAGTATGACTAGAATGGAACATAATATAATATTACAATAATAAAAAATAAAACATAGAAAACATTTGGTGGTGAGACTGCCAGATTTTAGAGATTGGAGTGCAATGAACGGAAATTCACCGGAAGCTGGGATTGTCCACACAAACCCTATCATACCGATATCAATAGGAAGCTAAAAAATGGGAATCTGTGATCGCCACATCGGGAATCAAAGTTTATCCCTACTTTCGTATTTTAGAGTAATCTTAGAACGTCGGTGGATAAAGATATGAAGCGACCCATTATATAACCTTAATATTATGTTGAGGTTTGGCGTGAAATCAACACGACCTATTGACCAATTGCCTCTCGGTCAGGAAGAGTACGACTAATGAAAACTCTGCTTGTAAAAATAGAATTGCTATAATTTGTAATACTTTTTAAAAAGTAATTTTACATAACAATCTAAAAGTATTGAACAGAATAGTTTGCAAAATAATTTGGGGAAAAAATAGAAAAAAATTGATAAATAAAATCTTCGAAAAAAAAGATTTTGGTTTCAAAATAAAAATTTGGAAAAATCAACCCTAAGATTTTATAATAACATCTGAAAATGAAAATTAAAGATTAAAAAAAATTAAAAGATGAGAAAAAATTTTTCCATGCTAAGCGAAAATTTGACAAAGTTCAATCAGTATACTAATTTGAAGTTGAATTTTATTACATAGATGCAACAGAATAAAATAATATTATTTCATTTAAGTAATTAATTAAGATGAACCTTACCGATTTTATGAAAATAAATCTTTTATGCAATTAAGCATTAAATTATGTTAATTCATTCATATAATCCGATAATATAAAAAATTATTTTCAGATATAAACAACATTACATTATACTTCGAGAGATTATAGAAAGTGCGA
This sequence comes from Symmerus nobilis, assembly GCA_027564815.1. Lineage (NCBI taxonomy): Eukaryota > Metazoa > Arthropoda > Insecta > Diptera > Mycetophilidae > Symmerus > Symmerus nobilis. Next base: position 5,646 of record JANTOP010042146.1, on the reverse strand, counting down.
TATCAGTGAAATTAAATTTCTCATGCATACTCAGATGGAATTATCAAATTAAATTAAATTTTTTTCCACAACGATATAAATTACGTGCAAAGATTAAAGTGTACATTTTCCACAAAACAATAAAATTTTCTAATTAAAATGTTAGTAAAGTGTTAAAAGTTAATTCATCATTTAAGTTTATATTACTGGGAGAGTATTATTATTTTATTTGCAGTACAATTTTTTTTTTAAACACATACTTTGTGTATTAATTTTATCTGTCAATGCAGTTGAAATTTATTTAAAAACCTTTTAAGTTTTAACACCGTTATTTATTATAATCAATTCTATAAGATTTAACATTATATCCCATACATGTAATTATATAAATATGCAATAGTATACAATTTTATGATGCACTTTTAAAAAGATAAAAATTTGTAAAATAAACGCAAGTTACAAGTAAATGCCTATAAATTGGCTTACCATGTGCCGTTTCGAACCTTACGGCTACATTAAATACTTTGATATTATATACAGGTGATCATCAATTCACCAATAATATGTTCCACTAAAATATTACGTAACAAAAATTATCCTTATGTTAAACTTCTGGGTTTCTCGCGTAATTTCTGGGTGTCTCACGTGTAATTACGTCTGGTGACATATATAATAAACTTACGTATATTTATGTATGTTCGTTCACTTTAAAGGATTCGGTACTGAATATTGAAGAAAAGTATAAACCTGAACTTACTGTAAATTCACATGTTTATTCAAACATTTGTCTACTTATTCTCAGTGAAGTATCAATTACTTATAATGTGAATATTTCCACAAAGATCCTTATGCAGTGGCCTATCATAAATCAACAACTTCACAGATAGAACTCAAGTCGTAAGTTATAAATAAAACATAATTCCCTACAAATCCCATAATACTGCGTAATGGAGAAGTGGCAATTAATAAAATCATATAAAAATGGAAATTTATAAGAATTTATCGATGAATAAAATTGTCTGTAAATTGAACATTTTAATATCGAGCCATAAAATTATCGGAATATTTATTGCTGATTGATGCTAGACTACTTAGTTCTTAATATATATAATTCGATCAATTAAATTCTCCATTAACCCGTAAGGTTAATAAACTATCTAGTAAATAAAATAATTTAATAATTTTAATGTTATATCACAGATCATCCTATAAAAAATAATCAATATCATTCCAGGCGTCAGTTATGATATTTTTCTAAAAGAAAATTTTAAAATTATTGTAAAATCGAAAATGTTAAAATATCTACAATTGAGTGCATACTTTTCAAAATTGTATATACATGAAGAAGAAATCTAATCTATAAATGGAATGAAAAATTCTGGTTGTATTTTACATAATTCAGATAACATTTGTATTAAAAGATTAACGTAAATAAAATTTAAGTATACAAATCTTCTAAATATTTATTTAAAAGAAATAGACATGTCTTCGGTCTTACCGAAAAAAACTCGATACCAGTTTAGTTTGTTTACATGAGTTTCAAAATTTTATAAATACCCAAACCGAACTTCTAGAATAATAACAAATCTTATAACTATTCGAAAGATAGATGCACAATTACTAATACTTCTACTACTTCTTTAAACGCTTCGAAATACTTTTGCCTCCATCTCTACCTTCATCTAAACCTCGCCTATCTAATCTCATATACGTTCCTTGCTATTCGGTTGAGCACCGTTTTTATTTTAGATTTACCATATGTAGTGTCAAATCATAAGTTAAGAGCTACATCTGCAAATTTATCAGAATAAAGATAACCTAAGTTAATCTGATTCTCAGATTATTTATGTGATACATATACAAGTATTTAGAAATTGGTCGCATTCTAAGATTGTAAAGAATAGTAAGAAATGCACAATTCCAATGGTCTGGTTCCTGAAGTCTATTAGCTATTGGAAAGTGCAAATTAATCAACGAGGCAATAAGGAATCATATATGTAAAAAATCAATCAATGACCGGAAATAATGGCTGGAATTAAGGTTGAATAATTTTGATGAAATGCATAATTTACATATTTCATTTGATATTGTCATTAGCTATAAAAGGGATGCCTAAAACATGTAAATCTAATAAATATTGGGATGTTTATTCTAACTACATTTCTGTATCGCGTTGCTGGTAGTTAATTATATTAGTGGAATAACTATCAGAAGACAAAGGCTGAGGCAAAGACAAAATAATCTATAACCCTTTCGTCACTGTAAAAACTTGACTTGCAAAAACCAAACTACCTATATATAGTTACAATTATTAATTGATGATGTTAAACTGAAAACTTCCAATTCAAGGTTTGACTATCCGAGGAGTGAATATCAATGCCGAGGAAAATCGAAACTAATATTAATGTTATATTCGTATGGGTTTTTTAAGGGGGGACATCATTTTTTGGTTTTGGAAAATCGATTTCTGTTGCGTATTAAATTATGTTAAGGCGTCAATACGTGATTAAAAGGATTTTCAAAAATTCGACTTTTTAGAGTCACGGTAGATGATTTTGTGCAACAGTGCACAGCAATAAATGTTTTCAAATGCGGTGGACACGATTTCTCTGCCTGTAATTGACGAATTTTTCCTAGTATTTGGATATCTTGTCATTGAGGGGCCGATTTTTTTATTTCAAAAAATTTAATTTATTTTAGATAAAAATAATGTCAAAAAACAGGGACATTTCTTGAAATTTCAATAGTCAGCAACAATTTTGTAAAATTAAATGAATTTTCCTTCCCTCAAGGACGAGATGAACTAATTACTTTTTCCATAATATTATGAGGATAAGGGGCTAAGTATTCCTAATTTAGAATTTCGTAACCTATTTAACCCTCCGATGAAGTACAACATGGTAGGTGCTAAGTGGAAGTGCATGGTCTTTGCAGATCATATTTATATATCGTGTTAGGGAGGACCAGGCATGGCAAATGATATCATTTTATCTGTTAAATGATATCAGATCGTATTCTTTTATTTTCGAAATAATTCGTTGAATTAGAACAAACTTTTCCGTTCTATATCAACGAAATATTTCGTGATGAACTTTAATAAAAACAGGTCTTAAGCGGTTAATGCTTGGAGCCACAGATATAATGAATATAAAAATAAGTACAATTTTATAGGTCATAGATCTTATACTTATCTTACGACAACAAATTTACTGACATTAAGTAGATAATTATCCTGATTTTAATCATCTGTTTGTTATTTGTAAGCTAACATTTATTTGAATATAATTGAGCAAACAACTATTCTGGATGCCCGAGTAAAATTTAATTGAATTTATTTTCAATTGATAGGTTAAAGCAAATATGCATATTTTAAAAATAGTAAAAATATTAATAATTACTTAATATTAAGGTTTTAAAAGCTAATGATCAGTCTATTATGCTAGTAAAATTAACTACGTTACTATTACCTTTATTCGTTTATTATACAAATGCAAATATTAGCGTTAAGCTAATTAAAAATAAAATCAAGTAACGATTGACGATGGAAAATTAAGAAAAACTAGGTAAATTCTAATCGCCAATCATAATCTCAGTAAAGACACGACATAGTTGGATAGCCGCGTCTTTATAGCCACTACTGTAATTTGGATATCGTTTTGATTTAGTTGTAATTAATCACTTTAAATTTGAATTCACCATCTACATAATTCATCTTCTCCTGAGGTCATGATTCAACTTCCCTTTCCCTCCCAATGGTACGCGATTATAATTACGGATATTTAGTTAAACATACCATTAACGAAGAAAACGGTACACATGGTAAAGTATGCATGTGCACACGTTTATTTATAAAAAAAAAATATAATTTTAAAACAACAATATTTAATAATAATGCTCATATTTTATGGCAATGAACTTCAGTATAAAAATATAAAGTTATTTATATGCTCGGCCTGTGTAAGTAATATAAGCATTACAGAACAATACAAACCAGAGCAACATAAAGAATTGTTATGTATTTTTATAGAACTACAAAGAATAAAAATGTTATAAAGGTATTAAAATGCATGTACTAAATTTAAATTATACAATGTAGGTAACAATTTTTTTTTATTGATCATTTATTGGCCCTTTTTGGAATAATTTGTGACCCATAGAAAGTTATACGAATGCAAAATGTATGAATTACAAATCAAATAAATTACTGTTGTTAATATTGTAAACTTGAATCAAAACACTGTATTTTTTTGCATATAAAACACAGTAGGTCAGAAATGTTGTTCAGAACCGAATCTTTATTTGTTAATTAAAATATAGAGAACGGAATTAATTAATATGGTAAGTAAACTAAAAGAAAAACTATAAAATCCAACCCATGGTAAAAAAGGTGTTTGACCAAGACTTAATAATTTATTGACTACTTCATTAACACCTATTAAAACTTATACTCTCAAATTAATATTACTCACTAAATGTTTTAATTTTAAATATAAGTATAACAACTAGTGTTGGAAAACATGCCGCTTATTATTCAGAAATATAATTTAATTGCATTTATTTCATATGGGAACTCATTTATAATAATCATACATTTTAAGTTGATAATCAATCAAGTAACGTCAAGTAACATAATTTATTTTCAAAAGAAAAACTGAAAATTTCATTCAAAGTTAATACATTTCACAGGAAATTTCAAGGTTTAAATTTAAAACATGGAAAAGTTACGGTGAAATGTTGAAATCAAAAGTAAATATTTCGTTATTTACAGTATAAACAATGTAATCACAGCACTGATTAATTAAAAATTAATTATCCACAAAATTAGGAATAGACACAGACCAAATAATAGGTAAAAAAATGAAGAATTTGACCTCTTTCTTGCATTTTATTTTACTTTATTGGTTAAAAAATTCTACACACTTCATTAAATTAAAATATAGAAGCCAACCAACACCCAATGATATTTTTAACGATTTCTTCAAATTTATAGCAATCGTAAAAATTTATCAGATCGTTCAGAATATCATTGAAAGTATGCAGATAATTATTTGGGAAATTTCAGCCTTATATGTTAATTCTTATATACTTTATATCTTCTCCAGAAAAGTTGAAGTATATATATAATAAAATACCTCGATAGAAAAATCGAAATAATTCCTGATAGGTATATTACAAAATTAATTATAATTAAATAATCATTTAAAGTAATAGAGTAAGTAAATAAATAAATACAGTAATAATTAAAACATGGTTTAGTTAGAAAATAGTTAGAACCATTGCAAAAGCATTGTTTAGATAAATTCGATCTATAGACACTTGTATATAGCCTCTCGTAGGATTAACGCTATTATTCCTAATATTGAAATTTTGCAGTTATGCATTATATGATTATATCCTAGAACAGTACACAAACAATGTCCCAGCACAATCAATTATGGACATTATAGATGCATTTGCAATATTATAATGATTCAGAAGCACGTGTACAGGGTGTCCACCCGAAAGGTTTAATACTTTTTGCCTATAAATTTTCTTTTAATAAATAAAAATAAATTTAATATTTACAGATCGTTTATTTAATGTTTGGAATTATATTGGGTGAGGGAAAAAGTATCGAGCCTTTCTCTAGATAGATGGCTTTACGATCACATAACTTCGTAATCATCC
>JANTOP010042135.1:0-10539 GCA_027564815.1 Symmerus nobilis | reverse complement strand
TACTGTTTTATTTATTTATAGTTATTAAATATGACAGTTAATATGTGCGTTGATTTACTGATCACGTACGCTGGAATGAAATTAATTTCATTCATTTCAACGCAATTTTACAACTCACAGTGCGCTCTGCTGGTCGTAATTTATAAATTGTTTTTGTTAAATAACAATACTATTCAATTCCCATTAACAGTATCAAGCGCAACGGTACGTGGAAATGAACGCACGATGTGCGTTATAAAATTGCGCTCTAATTTTTGTTAAAAACCGCACCTTAAGATCGAAAACGTGTAAAACGAGTACCGTGTAAAACGAGGGATAAGTGTACATTATATAATATTACTAGCTGAGCCCGTGAACTCCGTTCCGCGTCAAATCTGTTTGTTAGTCAACAGATGGCGTTTTGTTTGGTTTTAGAAATCGATTACATTAAATTAATTCCACACAAACTCATCGACAGTCCGTGTGCTTTGTTGACGGTCATCGCGAATGCATGACGACCCGGGAATTGCAATCGTTTGAATTCGAATGCCAAATCAGTCGGAATCATCGGTGTGCGCGGAATCCACACGTGATCGTGTTTTTTCCTTTGAGAATTGTCGCTTCTATAACGTTGGGCAACCATCGTTTGTCAGCAAGTCTGGTTCAATTGCATAGCTTCGGCTGGTTCTGATATCGAAGCATTATGATGACTAAGCCGATCTTCAGCTGCAGTTAATGAGGGGGTAATCCTGACAAATCCAATGAGTTCAAAAAATTCTGTTGGAAAGTTGACGATCTTCGTCGTTGGTGATGGTGTCGATCGATTTATTTGTCATCACTTCGCCAGGGATTTTACCATTATACCATGATTACCATTTATGATTCTTGTAATTCTGCACGATGATCGGGAAAACTTTTTCTCGTCACATCAACTGGAATATTTCCATTGTCAATGTCCAACAATTGTTCCGATTTCACATCAGCAGATTGATCATTCTGCAATGCAACACGCATGTTTGTTGTCAGTTTCAATGTTTGCACGAAATACCACAAATGAGATGATTTCAAGCTCGCGTTGAGTTCATCCGTTTGACGAAAATTGCCGGACAGCAGAATCATCGCGCCTCTAAAACGATTCTAATTATTGCGCAAGTCTTTCAGAGTGCGGTCGAGAGCCTCCAATATTCGTGCACTAATTTAGTTTGCTCTAGTAGTTGTTGACAGCAGAGATCAGAATCAATCGTTTGGCAGTATCGACTTCCTTTACATCAATCCTGGCCTCGCTATCGTTTGGGAAGTTTCACCTCATTTCGACCACGATCTTTTTCGCACATTATTGTCGTACGTGATCGATGTGTATCGCCCGTACTGAGGCGTTTCAAAAACGATTCGATTTTGTTTCGTATCATCAATGATTCCGCAGATGGGAGTTTGATCCATTTGATTTTTCACTGTTAAACCATGTGGCACCCACCCATCGAACTTATTCTTGTATTCGGCCTTCTCCAAATAAACACCAGGAATTTTTTCCCAAAGATGCATAGCATTCTTCCCCATAGTATAGAATAACAAATAAACAAAAATATAAAAATAAGTTCCTAAATATGAAATTTCATACGAAAAACAGGACATCCCTAATATATTTTTAAACCATTTTCATATTGCATATATTGTATGGCCCCAATTTTAGGAATTTAATTATTTTAAAATAGTTGCCGTTTTTACAAAACTGGTAATTTTGACCGCTCAAACCACGTTTTCAAATAATGCGCGCCGTATGATGATGATGTCCTCACGCCATTTATGATCTGAATGGTACATTATTCACAGAAACTTATATCGCATCATATCAATTTAGCGGTTCGATAATTTGGATCGAATCTTTTATTATCCATATATATTTTATTGGATATAATTTTTTACGGTTCTTGAAGCCTTAACACATTTGAAGCTTCTTTACCTTATTGGCCTACAAAAAAAAATTATTTATATTTAATTTTATGACTTATGATATTTTTCTTTTTATTATTATTTGATGCTGGTTTTATTGTCTTCCGACATGTAGACTTTTGGTTGTACGTCCTTCTTCGGGGACATTAAATTTATATGCCTTGAGGCCTATCGTTCTTTACTGTGTTGTATGTATACATAACTGATACATTGATGGACAATAAAATTATTTAACGACTTTTGCCAATCCAAAATTTTCTATATTTAATTACCCGAATGTAAAATAATTCGATATTTTTATATTCCGGATGGATCAGGTATTAAATGGACCGATAAATACTCATCTAACACCGATCTCAAGCCATACGGCATCGTCTGGACTGATTAAATCGTTGCCGTCTGCAAATAGTTCAACAACGACGTCAACAACGTCAACGGCCATAAAGCATTCACAATCACCGACAGGTGTTACGTCACCGGCGCGAACAACCCCATCGTCATCGGTCGGACAAACTTCTGGATCGGGACATTCCCAACAACAGCAGCAGCAACAACATCAACAACAACAACAACAACAGCAGCAGCAGCAGCAGCAACAACAACAGCCTCAAACCTCTCAATTGCAACAGCAGCAGCAGCAGCAGCAGCAACAACAATCGCTACCTCAACAACAATCGCTGTCACCGGCCTCTATTAATAAATCAACATCGCCTGGAACTGTTGTAACATCATTAAGTAGCCTGAGCACCCAGCAACCGTTAACATCATTAGCAAATGGTTTTAATGGGACAACAGTTGCCTTACAATCATCACCGAGTCATGTCCAACCAAGAACAACGCCACCGACAACGAATGGTGGTGGTGCCATTAACCCCAGTTTTACCGTACCGTCAATCAGCGCTCATCAATCGTCTACATTGACACCACAAATCATAACAAATGGTAGCGGTGTCGTATTGCTACCGGTCGGTACAATACCACCTGCCGCATCATTATCAGTAGGAGTACCGCAACTACCACCAGCAACAGCGCCAACGCCAGTCGCATCGATAACGCATCCCGGTTTGGATAATGGGCCTATCAGTTGTCGAACAAATAGTCCGGCGGTTGCGACCAGTGCCGTTATGTCAGCTGTCGCACCTAATGTTGTAACAACATTATCGGCGACTATACCACCATCAATTGTACCACAAATAAGCAGTACAATTGGTGGACCAATCGGTTTAATCGGTACCGGTTTATCATCGACGGCTTCAATTCCACCGACTGCATCGATTGCTGCCTCAACGCCGTACCGACCATCCGGTTATAACGGTTATCCACTGTACGCACCATACAGTTTGCATCACAGTCCGTATTTACCACCAGCCGTTTCATCACCGTTAGCCTCACCGCGTACCATCGATTCACGGCAAAGTCGTGAATCACCATTAATTGGTGCATCAAAATCAAACGTAAGACCGTTAACACCGAATAATGGCGGTACACCGACCATACCACCAACGTCAAATCATAATTTATCCGCACAACAGGTGGCGTCTATGGGAGGTTGTGCACCACCACCACAATCAATTACATCACATGGAATTGGTGGTGTTGGTTTGCCGCCCGGTATGCAACCCTATCCCGGTATTATCAGTGGAACACCGCTTATGTCTAGGGACCATCCGATGCAACAAGCAATTCCACAACATCATCATATGGCAAATGTACCTTCTAGCAGCAGTCTAATGGCATCGACATCAACGTCAACCAATACAATCCAAAGAACTCATTCTCCCAGGGGGCATAGCCCGAATCGAGAACGTGATAGTTATAGGTAAGTTATTGACAATCAATTGTTCGGGAAGTGTCTGTCATTAACGATAAATTTTTCTTTCCTATATTCCAGTAGTAATATAAGCAGTCTGTCAAGATCAACGCCTGGTTCAGGTGCTCCATTGTACAGTTCGAATGTAATGGGTACGGTAGCATCGGTAACCGGTCCATCACCCTCCTTATCGTACGGTACTCCGACAATGGCCCCATCTCATCATACGTCACAATCGCCATTACCGATCGTAGCGTCCACAGGTCATATAATGCAAACATCAACCGCACCGCCATCATCGATATCTGTATCATCTAGTCTATCATCGTATCCAAAAATTTCAGCACCAGGGTGGCCTAGGTAAGAATTATCTTTCAGAAATTGTTGGAATCTTTGAATTGGAACGTAATATTTGTTGTTGTAGTTCAAGTAGTACTCAACTATCGCCAGCATCAACGAATACGATAACAAGGCCAACCCCACCGCCTGGTACGATAACGCATTCGGTTGGTGCGGGTATGTTACAAACACAACCTCCATCACATCAACCCCATTTAACAACACCAGCCCAACATCCTTCTGGTTATCCACCTCCGTTATTTGCAGCCCCATTACCTCCACCAGCTGTTTCAGCGGCTCCACCTACTGCACCTCATCCATTTTCAGCCGAATCACTATTTCAATCAAGTAAAGGTTGGTTTCGGATCGATTTCGGGATTTCATTTTGGGAAACTTTTCTTTTTAATTATATATTTACAGCCGATCAAGCTGATATGTTGCGTCGTGAATTGGATAATCGATTTTTAGATCGAGCAGGGCTAACGTCTGCTGTTCCCCAATCACCGTACTTGCGGCAAGAGTTACATCATCACCAGCATCAGCACACCCATTTACATCAACATCAGCAATTGTTACCGGCTAATCCACCGGCTCCGGCACCAATTTTTCCGCCCCCACTGTTTAAGGAGATTCCGAAAATGGGAACGGTCGATTCACCGTTTTATCGTACCGGTTTGGGTATGGCGGCTGCAGCCGCTGCGGCCGGTTATCCTGGGTATTCACCCGGCTTATTGCATCCGGGTTTGGGTGGAGCAACACCATTTGTGCCTCCCAGCCATTTACCATCGTTCGGCCCAAAAGTAAGTCTGGACATTTTTTGTTTTATTATTAACCGAAATCTAAGACTATAAACTTACCCAAAACATTTTTAATTTGCATGCTTTCTAGTCATCTCTTTATTATTTATTTGTTTTTAGTTTTCTCATATCGCTAACCATCTTTTGCTTATCTTTTTTTTTTGATTTGCAGCAACCACATCCTTCTGCAGTTGATCCTAATAAACCTAAACAATTGGTAGGTGGCAAAACATTATTTTTAAAGAAAATTCAATCAAAAAAGAAAACGTCAATGTTGATATTTAGGGATCCTAATAGAGCAATGTGAGACCTTTGGCTTTATCATTCTGTTCTGTCATGTTTGATATCCTCTGCCATGGTTTGCATGTTTTAATTTTAATTTAATTTTCTAATTATAATACAACAATTTTTTTCATTGAATTTAAAACACAACATTTTACACGTTCAATAAAAAAAATATATAAGAAGTCATCTAGACATCCCAAAAGTAATTTTCGGTAGTTCATTAGGCTACCGATTATTTTTGGAATGTTCCATTTTTTTGACATTAAATTCGATCTAATTTTTTCTTTCTGAATCACCCAGAAGGCCGGTCGTTGGAATGCTATGCACGTTCGTATTGCATGGGAAATCTACCATCATCAGGCGAAACAAAATCCAGACAAGACTGCTGCATCAGCTGGTTTATCAGCTGGTGTTAAAACATCAGAATTATTGAGGCCACCGTCGCACATATTTCCGCCTCCGCCTGGTAGTGCTGGTAGCCTACAATCTCGGCCACATGAGATGCCCAGTGGTTTTCCACCGAGCGGTTTACCGGGACGACCGGGACCGTACGAAACGGGACCATTACCAACAAGCTTCTTGACGGGACCACCTAGTCATCTTGGTGCGTCATTCATACATTTATTAATAGATTTTTTAATTCCTTACGTTTGAATAATGAATATAGGTGCAGCTGTTTCATCATTCGGTCGATATAGTTCACCATTTGGTAGTTTTCCCGGTCTATCACCGTTCGGTAGAGAAATGGCGATGGCAGCGCCATTACCACCATCCGTTCATGATCCCTGGAGGAAGTATGGTTCAATCGATTTAATATTTTCTGTTTAATAATTTTATTTAAATTTTTATTTAGCTCACTACCGCGAAATGTAGTCGGTGGTTATCCGCCACCGCCCAGTCAGGGTGGTTGGCCAATAAAACCGGATCCAGCATTGGATGCTGCACGCCGTGAAGCCGAAGAACGGGAACGCGAACATAGGGAACGACAACGGCGAGAAGAGGAGCGACAGCGGCGAGAGCGGGAGGAACGCGAGCGACAAAGAGAGCGGGAGAAGGAGGAAAAACTACGGAAGGAAGCACAGGAACGTGAACGAGAGCGGGAGCGGGAAAGGGAACGGGAACGAAGGGAAAAGGAACGTCGTGAAATGGAACGGCGAGAAATGGAACGGGAGCGATTGCTGCAACAGCAACGTATGAATGAGAATTCAAAAATTGCGGCCGGCGGAAATGGTTCCCGAGATCGATCCCCATTACGCAACGGTACAGATCCGATTGATGCCCAACAGATGGCACAACGTATCAAGGAAGAACCGAAACGTGATGATGAAATGATGATGCGATCAGCAGCTGCCGTTGATCCACGTTATCATCATCCATCAGCATCGGCTGCCGTTGCTGCTGCCGCAGCCGCTCATCATTCCTACATGACGAATATGACCAGTAGACATGGGCCACATATTCTACCACCACCACCACCCCATTTGTCCCGGTCAATGCTCGGTCATCCATTAACCGGTCCAATGACTCATTATCCGGGACCACCGCCACCACCGGGTCCCGCCTGGGGACCCCAATTAGACATTTACGGACGCGATCCGTATCGAATCGATCCAATGCATCAGCTACGTTACAATCCATTGATGGAAGCGTTCCGCGTTGAGGAGGAACGCGCCAAAGCTATGAGTATGTATGCTGCCCATTCAGCCGCTCATTTACGAGCAAAGGAACCGAGTCCAGTACCTCCGCCATCAACCGTATCACATCATCGAATGCCACAGGCGACAATGAAACAGAGTGGACCGTCGCATATGGTATCGGTGGGACCAGCCGGACATAATCCGGTCGATTTACATAAGAAGGAAGACAATGGATCGTCGACACGATGATAAATGTAGACAGATTTAGGGAGGTGTGAATATTTAGTTTGAATTTTTATTTTATTTTATATAATTAATTTGAAATCTTCTATTGTGGGAGGATTTTTATTATGACGAAATTACTGAGATTCTGCAGTTCAAGTTGTAATTATTTTAACATCGAAATAGTTTAACCCTCTTAAATCTGACTAATTTATTCGATTGACAGAATTTTAAATTGATTTATTGAAATAGATAATAAACTTTGGAGTTCGTACTTTTTAATTTTTGCTCCATTTTTAAAATGAAAAATCTGATCTTTCCAAAAATCTTCTGCATCAGATTATCAAAAATATCAAACATGTTACAATATTGACCCTTGAATAGTTTCTTTACTTTAAAAAAAATTTGATTAGATAATTTTTTTATTATTTAAAAATAAAAATTTAGTAAAATATTTATTTATATTTTATTTTCTGTAAATGTGTTTATATTTTTATATTTATATATATTTTTTTTAAAAGAATCTCACAACACAATCTTATTTTTTGATTTCTTCAATATTTTATTTAAAATTTACCCCACATAGGGAATTAATAGGAAAACAATTAATTTAAGTGTAAAAAAAAAGAAAACAACAACAAGAAAAATTCGCTTTGTATATAAATTATTTTAAATTTTTTAATATTTGTCGATAATTGTAATTAAATTAATTAAATAAGTAAATAAGTAAAAAAAACAAGCGCATTCTATTAGATTACTAAAAAAAGGAACCAGAAAATAATTTAGATAAATGATTAATCATATGGAATTATTTAATTAACTTTAGAAATGAGGAAACGGGATGAGAAACAAAATTTAGTGAAATATAAAATCAAAAAGTGTAATCCAACGAGATACACCCCCACGATTTTTTTATATCGTTTCCACTTTTCTGTCCCGTTCTATTTCTGTAAATATAATTATTTAAGGGAATCCAAGGAAAGAATTTAAGAAAATGTATAGAGAGACCACACAAAAATTTAAATTAAATTAAATTATTTAAAGTCCTAATTTTTTAAATTGTACTCTTAAGCAAACACAAATTAAAAATTAATGGCACACAATTTTTGGATGTAATTTTAGGGATAATTTAAATTTAAATTCTTTTGATTTGAAAATGTATTTTTATTAAAACGGAAAACTATAAGAAAATTAAAGCTATAACGAGAACGTTTAAGTATGTAAATTAAAAGTAAAATTAAATTTTATTATATAAAAAGTAAAACTACAAAAAAATAATTGCAAAAGCAAAAAGTAATTTACTAATTTATATACGAGTATATAATTATATATAAATAATTAATTAATTAATTTAAAAAAATTGCTATATATACTTAAATTATATATAAATATATATTATATTAAATAGTAAAATAAACTCATATATAAGGTGAAAAAAGTAAAAAAAAAATTCAAAACAACAAAATGTTTAATAAAAAGTAAATTACAAAAAATTATACTTAAGTTGGTAAGTTTAAAAACAAATTAAACTTTAAAAAGATTAAGAAAAAACAGAACATTTTTTTGTAGATAAATGTGAAACACGAAAAAAATAAAACAAAAAAAAAATGAAATTATTTAAAAAAAAAATTAAAACGTTTTATTTCATTTTAAATTAATATCTTAAAATTGTCTTATCTAAAATTTATATAAGAATTTCTTTAATCTTTAATTAAAAAAAAGAAAGTACAAATTATATGCTACGTCGGAGATTCGAACTTCGTGTCTATGTGATTCGCGCTCAAGAAAGTAGTAGGGTGTGGGGGGTATCGCGCCAAACCACCACTCAGTAACATAGCTTTTCATAAAACTTTTTCTTGGATTTGGTTTGGGGGTAACATTATTTTTTTACTATTAAAATTTCTTATATTCCTGTTATCTTTTAGCATTTGTCAATTCACCTAAAGACCATTTCTTTCTTTCATCATTTCTTTTTAATATTATATTAAATAAAAAAATTGGTATTCGAAAAAATTGAATTAAAAAAAAATTTATTATTTCAGTTAATACACGTCCAAATTTTATCAAAATAGTCTTAAACGATAGATTCTTATCGCATGAATCGTATCCGTTCAGAAAAAAGTATCTCTCTAAGCAAATTTTCACAGATATAAGCGGAAAAAAATGGAAAAGCAGCTTCGTTAATAATAGGAATATCGGGATGCGATAAACGTCAAATGTCTTAGAAAACATGCCTGCCGACATTACTGAAAACCGCTTTGCTCTATCTAGTCCAGGAGCTGAGATCTGGAAAAAAAGTTCCAAAAATCCGAAAAAAGATTTTTTTTGGATTTCGGGATTTTCCTCCCGACCCATGATAAGACACTTAACGTGGACTTCAAAAGTCGAATCGGTTGCTCTGTAAGTCCTGCGGTTCCAGATCTAGAGCGGGATATGTAAAAAGTTGGTCGAGATGTAGGGTTCATTTTGAATGTCTATATCTCAGAAGATTCTGAAGGGATTCGAATCAAATTATTTTTTATATTTAAAGAAAGTATAGATCCTTATTTGACTACAAAATTATCACCATATCTCCTTCGGTTCAGGAGATATTAGCTCTGGAAGTTGATGAAATTAATTTTTTTGTCGACTTTCAAAGATCGTCCTAGAACCCCCGTTTCTTCTAAAGGATCCTTACTAGGAATTGGTCTTAGGAGAATCCTCAAGAGTTCTTCTTTCATTTAATGGTACGTTAGGATCAATATCACTGACGGTTCCTGAGATATTCGGCATCCTTTGAGACCGAAAATCGTCAAATTCGGTGCAAGGTCTGGGACTTTAATTGTTTTCGGAGGGAAGCGGAAGGATATTCCAGGACTTATCACCTGGAATGGATAGACGAAATATGGAGCTATTTAATGATCCCTATCTTCATCCGAAAATACTGCTCCTTCGGGGTCATCTGGGCGTCCGAAAATCCAAAAATACGTGTTTTGAAACTCGAATTGTGGGGGGAGGGGGAGGTCCTGGTCCAGGATTCTAGGGAATGCTTCCCCAGCACATGGGCCGCCTTTGTGCTGAAGTGCATCCTCGTAGCACCAACTTCAGAAAAAGGGCAAGCTTTGAAAAAAATCGACGAAAATCAGGAAAAATGAATTTTCTCGTCTATTTTTTCTCATCTACCACATATTGTGATACACACAACTTGGTAGATGAGAAAATTCAAACGAATTATTTGCTGTGAGAGGAAATCGAACCCGAGATATTAAAACTACATCGGCGTCGCCGCCGAGCGATTTTTCAAAATATATTTAGTAATTAATATTTAAAACTTCTAGCTATGTTACTGGGTGGTGGTTTGTTTGGCGCGATACCCCCCACACCCTACTACTTTCTTGAGCGCGAATCACATAGACACAAAGTTCGAATCTCCGACAAAATGGCTTAAAATTAGAAAAAAAAACACAGTACATTTTGTAATAAATATTTTCAGTATATATTTATTATTCACTTTCCGATTCCGTGATTTCTTCCCTTTCCT
>JANTOP010042124.1:0-10540 GCA_027564815.1 Symmerus nobilis | reverse complement strand
TCATTATTTTGTAATTTTTGTCCAATTTAAACCGTGTCCCACTTCTCCCCAACTTTTTTTTAAATGTTAAAAAGCCGAGTTTTAGAAAAACAGCCTAAAATGTACCAGCCGTCAGAAATTTAAAAAAACTGAAAAAGCCAAATGTTACGTTAGTACACGTACTATAACATCCATCTTTTAAATTTGAAAAAATATCAATTTTTAAGCAAGTTTTAAACCAAATAAAAAACGTGTCCCACTTCTCCCCAATCTCCCTTACAATTACCATATCCGTGTTAATAGGGAAATTCGCTGGAAACACAGTAGCGGTAGGAGAATATCAAAAAGTTGATATCGGAAAATCGCACTCAGAATATAGGGAAGTTGAGTCGGTTGTGATTGATTCTGCTGAGCAGAAGCGCATATCAATTAATGACAGACCGTACATCGCGACAGAATCATAACTGTTCATTTGAAAACCAATGCTAATCCTTCAAATTCATCCGAGTGTACCCACAAAGAAGAGCAATCTTAAATACTACCAACTATTTCAGAACGTAAGGTGACTTTTTTATTTGGAACTCGAGCGAATGAAGTAATTGAAAAAATTTAACTTATGTAGGCTCTAGCTTTAGTGACGGCCGCTCTAAATTTCAGCTTGATTATGTAAAATAGGTTGTTAGTTACAGTTTATTTTCATATATTTTTTTCCTTTTCTCGATTTTTAAAATGTCTTGTATTGTTGAACAAGAAAGTTATATTAAACTTTATATTAAAAATAAACCGAAAGCATTTGGTGACCAATTTTTTTTTCGACAAAAGTGTATTCTACTGATATGCTGAAAATGGGCTAGACTAAAATATATGGCAACCAAGGTTTTGCTCACTGTTTTCATGGACCACTGTTTTATTCCGAGGAGCATTCATAAGGAAGATTATTGGATTATTTAAGGTGAATTCCCCATGAACGGTCCAATACAGTGGATGTATTTTTAATTAAATTTTTATGGAATATGTCAAACCAAATCTGAAAATAAAATCTCAATTAAACTAAATTTAACTTTGGGCATTATTTTTTATTTAATTGTCGAATTCTCCTTTATTCGCCTCTACTTGCTAGTTTATGCTAGACAAGGGTTGCCAGTCGTTTTTGCTAAATACCAGTTTTTCAGTTATTTCTTTTCAAAGTCCACCTGCAAATTATAAACATAAATTTACACTTTCATAGATGAAGGTTTTCGAAGATGTCGCAGTTGGTTGATTGGAGGCTAATCGGAGGCTGGGATCGGTATCGAACGCAATTTCTACGTTTGAGTCGATTAATGAAGAAAAAATGACCACAGTACACCGATAAATACGATAAAGTAATTTTGCAACATGAATAATGCTCGGCCCCATTTTGCAAAACCGGTCAAAATAAAATTGGAAGCGCTGAAATGGGAGGATTTGCTTCACCTGCCGTATTCTTTCGACATTGCACCTTTCGACTACCACTTGTTTCGATCGATGGCGCATGGCGGGTCTGAACAACACTTTACATCATATGAAAATACTAAAAATTAGGTCGATTGGTTTCAAAAAATTAAGCTTTCTTCCTTCACGGTGTCTGTATGCTGCCTGGAAGATGGGAAAAAGTCGTAGCTAATGATGGACAATTCTTACGAATCCCAGAGAATAGCGCCTTTACAACGTTTTGTACTCGTTTATAATAATCATCAATAGATCACAGTATGTGAACTCCACCTCCGCATGTGGCTAGCCCCCGTTTATTCAATATTTTAGAATTGAATATATCAACTTATATTTAACAAATTTGCATTGCTAGAGCAGTACTAGTACACCCCAGTTTTCTTTATTAATATAATTTCACCCCAATTATAAAAAATTTTACTATTAGTAGTAAAATAATTAGTTCTGTGCATTGTCTCTGGAATTTCAAGTATTTTGTGGACCCTAAATATTAAAAATTTCTGCAAATTTAAATCTGTTAGTGACAGTTACTATGGATAATGTGTTTTATTTGCAGTTTTCTTCCATTAAACTGTAATTTGTGACAATAATACACATGTGGTGTAAATGATGAGTCATATGCCGTACATGAAGCATATGAAATTTATTATATGAATGTTGAAGGAAATTCTATTCTATTCACATGATGAATCGTATTTTGAGGTGCAAGAAATGCAATGGATTTTTTAATATGCAAATCCTGTTATTTATTCTACTTAAGTGGCTGGTTTCTGAAAGGCCTTGAGATATGTTCTTTATTAAATATTGCGTATCATTCACGTATAATCTATACAATTAGGTATATACATATAATTTATTTAAAATTTCGTATTGTGATGCCACTCTGTGGAATGTCTATCTAAAGGCACCCCAGTAGCGTTACATAGATGAGTATACTGAACAATGAGCACTTTGTGATTAGTACTTTGGGCTAACTTACGACAAAAACTTTTTATCAATTAACTTGAAGGATAGGGCCACGGAACTGTTTAATATGAATAAAAACCAATTAAGGGTTACCACAGAATTCTTATATCTGCACGCTGTCAATTTAATATTCCGCTAATCAAACTTGAATATATTATTTACTACATCGTTAAGATTTTACGTATTCAAAATATAAGAAATAGTCTTTGAATTGTTTGAGAGGCTTAATGTTATCGATTTTTATTGGCTTCATCGATTCTAAAATAATTGTATTTAAAATTCTGTATTAATTGGTCGATCATACTATCAGTTAGCTATCTGGTGTTAGGATATTAATTATCCAATTTTCATTACTGAAAATAAGCCATGATTAAATTGCTTTAATAAGAGTTTTGCCTATAATAGACATAAGTTACATCTATTCTTATTATTAAATTATACCTCATAACTTAAGGTTAATGCATTTTATGTATAAATCTTCTAAAGTTGATAAAATGATCGATGATCGAATCATGTAATTTAACTTACAGTTTTCTGCGATAATTAATATTATATATTGAATTCCACAAATTCTAAAATACAGAGCTGAATCGGGAATAGATAGTAAAATAACGATCAGGTGGTTTAAGAAAATAACAGGAGATATATAATTGGTTAAAGGGAATACGGTTCTGAACAAAAATCCATATCAACATCAGACTCGTTTTGTTTTGTTGTTATCATTTCCCACGCATTTTCTTACAACTCATCCACTTAACCGGATAGTATTGTAGGAACTGATAAAACCGGATTAATTCTAGTTGTTTATGTCGCGTGTTACAATAGCTCAATATTAATAAAATAATTAAACAACATACTGTTCGATTAGACTCGGATCCGTATTATAACATAATTAAATAAGTTAGTCGTAATTATCATAGCGATATTTTTTGAATTGGACAATTAATTATTGAAACTTAAAGGTGTTTCACATTTCATATGTACTGAAACGTCAAAACGGATACTATGCCTCCAAAGCATTGATTAATAAATAAAAAGAGTATTAAAAATTACATTTACTAGAACATATATATAGAGACATCTATATAGGGATATTTATGTACACGTTACCATTACACTTATGTTTACAAATACATATATCTTTCAATGGCCAACTCGAATCTATCAGAAATTATATTGTGATATTGCAGGTACTATATCATTGAATGAATAGGAGAACGAAATTATTATGAATTAGAAAAAAAAAAATAGCCGGTAACAATTCACATTATATTTAATTTATAGTAGTAATTACATTATGGCATACCCATAAGGAATTTTATTGGCTTTATATCGGATCGAGTGAAAAATGCAATTAAAAGTTACCTATTGAAATGTTGAAATGGAACAATACTGTAACACACCAATTAAAATTTTGTTATTTCAATGTCTAACTATTACAGTTATAAGAAATCATAAGAAAATTCAGAAAGGAACATATTGTATGGAGGAAGACTGGTTTAATGTTTACTTAACTGGCAGTTATTTATAGTTACAAGATTGGACTCGAAGAACCTGTGGCATACCCATCCAATCTATACCAATTTCATTCACATTATTTTTAAATCTATTGCGTGAATTTAAACTAAACTAAAGAAATATGCGCTTGTATTTCTCGTCTCTCTTATCGACGCTATTATCGTTAGTCGACTCCCCAACATATTCAGTCCCTAATGCAACGCACCCGCGTATTAAAATATAAGTATTTTAAATGTTCTTCCGTCAAAAATGGAAGTCTGCAAGAAGAAATCAAAACAGAGCTAGGCCAAAACCTCGAGTTAGTTTGAGTTAGTTGAAAGTTGTTTGAGATTCGTGGCCAATAAAATAATCAAGTTTGTAAAACTAGAATAATTCAACAGGGGGCTTTAGTTAAAGTTAAACTGCTTGATTGTATCGATTTTAATGAGTTTATAGATATCCAGAATTCACTTGAAACCGCCAAATTGGCGGTTGAGGTTCGAGACGATAAGACTCTGCACTAGTAAATACAAATTTGAAATGCAGAATGTAATCAAAAGAGCTCGTATGTGTAATGCAAATAGAGGCGAATATTTGGCAGAAATTAATTTTCCCATAATAATTCCAAACATTAAATAAACGATATGTAAATATTAAATTTGTTTTCTTTTATTAAAAAAGTTTTATAGGCAAAAAAGTAGTAAACCCTGTACTTGAAATGAAAGAACCTACTCGATGTTTGCATATTTTTGCACGATTAAATTAGATCGAGACTTGCAGACAAAGACTCTCAGTACGTGAGTATTTTTAAAATATTATTTTTTTACATAAAAGTCAAAAATATACGAAAGTCAAAAAAAGAGGACTGATTCGAAATAATGATTTAACAATTATTATTAAAGAAATTAAAATCTTTACTCCAAGGAGCGATAATACATAAATATTAATTTTTTAATTTGGATTCGGATTCGGACAAAAATTTTGACTCGAACTCGTCCGAGTTTTCAGAACCCATAGTTAAAAGTTGCGATAGATGGTCCTAAACATAAAGTTTGTATACTTTTCACAGGAAATAAAATTACTTAAATTGTATAATGAGGAACTAATTGAATTGGCGCACGGGTAACAAGTATAAGGTCATCAGAACAGAAAGGTACAGAAAGGCTTATTTCAAAACAGGAGCCCACAAGAGTGCTTACTATAATATTTAGTTTTAATAAAATTCAATATAATAATATCTCTATCTCTGTAATTGTAAAAATATGATAGAATGGTTGGGTATATGATACCCTATTGGTAAAAAGTGGAAAATTGGATAATTATGCTTTTGAGAGATTCTTTAAATAGATTTAGAAAATATTATGTAATGTAATGTTACAATAATAACTATGTATAGTTTTTTTCTGAGCTGATAACTATTCTTAAACCGAAGAATAATTTAAATAATTATAATTTTTATTACATATTCTTTATAGTGTTATATTCACTTACTAATAATAAGTATACCTCTCTGGGTAATATATAGTAAATATAAATGTCTATTTTTTAATAATTTATTTGATGTTATTATTAGACGGTTCCAGCAAAAGTGCCCTACTGACTGACGGGATAATATTAGATATCTTTGCTGGTACAAAAATTTCTAAGGTTTAGTCATAAACTATTATTAGTATATCGCAGATAGGGAATCCAATTCCGGAATTCCGGCCCATTTTTTAATTTCAATTATTCCGGAATTAAACATGCTAATTCCGGAATTAACGGATTTCTATTTTTATTCAATATTCCCAATTTAAATATGTATTTGGCATTATATTTTCATATATGGCTCTTTTGCGATCACTGTTTTATATAAAAATGTGATATATATATGAAAATCTTGTGCACATACTGTCAACTAGCGTCGAGGCGAAAGAGTATTTTCAGCAGCAAGGAATATCGCCACCAAAATTCGATCTAGACTAAATGACCAAACACTCGATGCGCAATGTTTAATGCGATACGCATTTAAAAAGTGAAAAAAATCAGAAATACTTAATTTTTCAATCAATATTTAATTATAATTAAATATTAATTATATTTAAAAGAAAATAAATGTACTAATTTTGAATAAATGATATATAATTTGTTTATAATTATGTTAAAAATTTAGATCTATTATTTATAATTCTTGATTAATTTGTTTCAAAAAGTGATATTAAAAAAGCCTCATATTCATATTTTGAATAATTTTACTGGTATATTACTCGCATGTATATTTCACAATTCTAATGTGTAATTTTTTGTTTGAAGATGAATTGAATATTTATTATTTTATTAGATTTTCTTTATGTTAATATAACTGTAATCTCAAGTTTCCCGAACAAGGATTAGAATGCAAACCAAATATACTGATAATCCCTGATTTATATGATCGGTGTGCATAATCATAAACTGAACTGAATTTGATTCGTCTTATTTAACTATAAAATTTTAACAGCATTTCTGGATTATTTTGGAAATTAAAACTTTATTACTAAATGGTTATAATTTTTCGAGCATACTGTGGCAATATAAATAAAATACAGTTATTTTGAGCGTTAATTCTGTAACAGGGCTGTACTTTTAAATTATAGAACCTTAAAATTCCCAACCAAAATCTAATTATTATTCAAGCGAAAATAATTTTGGATGAAATCGGTTAAACGACCTGAACAAATTATCTTAATTTATCTAAAATTTACGTATCTTATTTAAATTGGCAACGTCTGATTATTTTACTGAGTTTATTGCGTTAATGTATTTGGTAAGCATTTCGTGTAATTGGTATAATCAAAGTAGAATTGAGAAAATGTTTTTGCGGAAAAAGGTTGAAAAGAAATACCCAATTTTTATTACCCATATATTTTTATGTGGAAATATTTTGTTTGGTGTCATGTACAAAATTGTGGCAATGAACCGAGATAATTTATAAAGTTTATTAAAATAAATGAAGATTTTAGTCAGGAGATACCGTAAAAGCTGCTGCTGAGTAACTTAAAGGGGATAGTGAGTTCTGATACCGAAAGATTGTAAGATATTGGTTACTTTTCAAACGGAATTATTATTATATCAAAAAATTGACATAAAATGTTTTAATATCGACACAAAATAGCATTTTCAATACAAAATTGCGAAAATTCATTTTGAGAACCGGGTGTGAAGTTTGCAGTTTCAGATATCCAAATAATTAACCCATATGCCCCTTAAGTCAAATATCTATGATATAAATTTGTCGACTCGATCTGATATGCATAATATAATACAATCTATATAACAAAATCTCCAATGCTCTTCTATAGGTTCTACGACAAATGGTAAAAGAAAAACTAACTGCTGTGTAATATTATACATATGTTCACAATAATAAAATTTATTATCGTATTAACAGTGGGTACAACTCTCAGTGGTTTCAATTTCAATGATGTAAACCAGGTGTGCCCAGCGTTCAGCACCAAGTGCATTATCTTTCTCTCATGTAAAAATTTAATTAAAATGGGAATTTAAATAACATGGGAATTTGGTCATGAAGAAGCACATGAAAATAGACCGAAAAACTGGACCAAGGAAATTATAATTTTAATCATTTTTCATTTCATCATTTGTAGAATAATATCGTTAAACAACAATATTTAATAAACCTCCTTTAATAAACCTTTAAAGCTGGTACCTACATAACAAACCAGTTTCAGGGGTAATAATTCTATTTTCTATTTGTATTTTTTAAAAACCTTTACATTTAAATTACCTTAATTTAATTTACCTTTATGAATTTAAGAACAATGAAGGGAATTATGGTAAAAAATGTTCATCAAAATTTCTTTTATATATTTATTTTTTAATTGATCTGAACCAATTTCAAAATATTATGTCTTCTTTAATTTAATGTACTTTTCTACTATGAATAAAATTGTTTGGATTGATTAGTGTCTCATGAACATTGTCCTAAAATATTTTTGCAAAATTCGAAAAAATAAAAATGTTTAACCATGTCTATGAAAAGGGGGCTTACTATGTGCGAAAACAAGTTTTCGAGAAAACAGCGGTTAAAGGTAAACAACTCGTTTCGTAAAGTCATAAGGACTGATCCGGGAATAAAGATTTAATCTCTCCTTCTCCCCTTATTCCAGATTTAAAAAAAAAATCATATTTTTTCGTATTTGTACTCTTCTTCTTCATTTTTAGTAAACTTTTTAACAAATTATGGCTTTCTGGTTTTCACCATGTGAAAGAGCGTCTCAATCACTAAGCACTTACGCCCCCTAGACCAGCAGGTAATAAATCTGTGGCTCCAAGCATTAACCGCATAATTGGACTTAAGACGAAATTGAGTTATGAACACCATGGTATTCTCCATGTACGATTGCGTATACCCACAAACATTTTCATCCGAATTCTTTAATTTGGCCAAAATACAGCTATTTGAAGAAATGAAATGCATAACCGCGTAAGTTCATGTATCAGAATAAATTTATAAAACTTTCAATCGCGTTCCTGAAAAATTGCAAAGAACGACTAAATAAACGACGATAAATGTAAACGAATATTAAATACATTGAGAATAGCTGTTTACTAATCCTAGCATTTCCCATATAACTATGGCAAAGTCTCATTCTAGCATTAACCACTCTACTAAATACATCGTAATAATTTGTCATAGAGCCTTACCTCCTCATAGCCTTCGAAGATGGTGAACTCGAGTTCGAAATTGGACTGCATAAATAATTATCTATACAAATAAAGATCGTTTTTGTGCATTAGAAGTATAAATTCGAAGTAGATCTTGAGGTCGATTGAGCACATTTGTAAAATATAGTAACGTACAACCTTAAACTCGTTTCTATAATTAAGGGCTTATTAATTCATGTCTCAAAATTGTCTCAAAAGTATTTTTATTTTATTTTTCCATTGGAATTTCATCAACAATTTTGTAATCAAAATTTACATTCCATTTGATTTTTGTTATTCAGTACAGAGAGAAAATTATTATCTTTTGGGATTAAAAATAATGAAAATTAATTATCATAATATTATTAAAAATTAATAAATTAATCCAAAGCGGATTGAATTATTCACGTATTAATACATTCACGCACGCATTCATTTCAGAAATTAGTTGTTTTCTTACAAAAGTAATGATAATCATAAGATTTTATAGATGCGTCAGGAGGTATTTATTTTTCAATGAAATTCTATTGAGATGATGAATATTAGCTTCGTTATTTTTACTCGTTACTAGTCACCTGGATATATTGAATTTTGTAGTGTTCAACATTTCTTAGCTATATAGTCAAGGAGTAGGTAACCTATTGAGAGAATTATCTTCTTGTATAATAATATAAAGAAATGACTTTATTACAAATTTTTCTTAATCCAATAATCATAAGAAATTCATAAGAATTAATTAAATTTAACATTACAGGTTACATGAACAAAAAAATTTTATAAGATACCGGTATAAATAAAAAAGAGTATTTCTCACATCGAAATAAAATTAACATAAAAATGAACGGTCAATATATAAATGAATTGAATCATACAAATGGTGATATTTTATCACAAAACCAACAGAAAGGTTGGTGGACAATTGGATTAATAAATGGGCAATATAAATACATGACAGCCGAAACATTCGGCTACAAATTGAATGCAAATGGTGCAAGTTTAAAGAAGAAACAAATGTGGACGCTGGAACCATCAAATACGGGAGAAAGTATGTCTTTTACTTATGTTTATTATTAATTTAATTATATATGATTATATTGAGAATTTCTAATTATAACTAATATTTTTTTCTGTCGGGTAATCAATTAAATTTCTTTTCAATACGGTTATAAAATTATTTAATATTAATACATAAAATTATTATTAAATATATACGGTATGGCAATCGCAATATAAATCATTAATGTAAATTAAATAGTTTATTACAAACTTTAGCTTCAAGTTGTAAATGCTTTATATTATATCAGGGATGGTTATCATTATAATTTTATATAATAAAAATATTTGTAGATTAAAAGTTGTTTGCGATTCTATGCCGTTCTCCAAGATGTAACAGAATAGATAAAAAAATGTCAGATTTAACGAATTAACCGTGGAAAAATGCATGTCCACATCACCCTCAACGAAAATTAGAATTAACCTTAGACATTCAACTATCCTCACCATTTTATCACATCTTCACATAATGCAAAAATTTAAAGTTGCAAAGTTTTAAAAATAATGCAAAATCTTAAATCGGATGCGCTAAATCATTAATAAAGATCCGAATAAATTTGTAAAACTTTCGAATTCGGATAATTTTTGGAATTTAAAAAAATTAGAAAATATTACATGAGGGATTTTCTTCCTACAGAAGTGACATCGCATCATCAGCATTAGCACCCTTTGCATTTTTAGAGGTTTACCTCCTGATCCCCGATCTAACTATCTATTATACTTAATAAAAACGAGATGTTACGATATAAATGTTGGCTATAGAAGCATTTAATCCAACCGAGATTGCATTAAGATATTGTCTATAAACAGTTGATAAAACCATAGATAAATGTAGTTACTGGTAGATGACCAATCTCATATAAGGAAAATGACGCCAAAAAAATGTGTA
>JANTOP010042113.1:0-10540 GCA_027564815.1 Symmerus nobilis | reverse complement strand
CAGTCTACCAGTATATAAATATTCCACTTTTACTTCAAAAAATTCTGTTTAGAGGCCATTCTATAGTTAATTCTATTAAAAGATCGCACAATGTCACACTATGCATTTTGGAATTACCGATAATATTGCTAGCTACTTAAATATGTACTGGGAAAAAATACCGTGTAAAAGTTGAAAAAATTTTAATTTAATCTTCGTAATTCAAACGATATTATCATTGAATAACAGTCACGGTTAACGTCAGAGTTAACGATATTTTGCGACAAGTCCAAAAGAGCTTAATTTTGAAAAAGCCATGGTTTTGTTGATACCTTTATTAAGCTGTTTAAATACATATAATATCCATTCCAAAAATGATAAATAGTGTGTGTGCGATTGTTGGATATCGTACGATTTTCTATCTAAACTTTTTTACTTTAAATTAAATTTGCACATGTGCGTACACTAGAAACGAGCAGATTTATATGGCACAAAAGAAGGGTATTAATTTCAATATGCCTGAGGGCGGAAAAGATGCATAATGAAAAACAATTTTTTATGCATTATTTCTTTTATTTTTTAATTAGGGTGGCTCATGCAAAATCGGCACAAAGTCCGATAAAGTTTTAACACCGATGGTTTTTTTATAAAAAGAAATCCACAAATTAACTCAAAATATAGACAAAAAAAAATCATACAAGTAGGTATACATATACGGTAATTCAGAGAAATGGTTATTGCGAGAATATTCTACTGTCGATTATAGTTGATAACAGGAAGATGATATGCAAACTAGCATTACGAGAAATCTTGAAGGCCCGAGAAATATATTTGCCAGGTCCTCGAAGCTTTGTGTGAATTTCGATTTACGACTGCTACCGATTATTTTAACCTCATTAATTAGCAGGATATAAATTTACCAGAACCATTAATTTTAAGAGGTAAATCAGCAGGGGAACCAGCAATTTATAATGGATAATCCATCATTGATAATTGACAACATGAATTTCCCATGTCATACGCAAGCGGTAGAACGAGTGGGGAAACTAGTCTTGGAAGCTTCAATGCATGTACGTGGCTTTGAGAGATGTGATGGGACTATCAGATGCAAACTAGCAACCAGATAATTAATGGCAACTTATACGCTGATGCAATTTGCGCCAATTGGCTTGTGCAAGCGTTGCATGTAAACGAAAACATGAAGCTGGCGCATACTAAAAAGTTTGGCTTGAGTAAAATCATGCATTTTTTGAACTACTATATAAACCATTTCCATTTGTTCGAAGAGTAAAGTGTCGAGAACATAGCGAACCGCATTGGAAAATCCCAAGCACATAATAATATTTTTGCAAATTGGCATACAAACCAATTGGCGCAAATTGCATGAGCGTGTAAACCTATTTTGAATAAAATACAACGATTTTTTTGCGCAAGTTTGCATGCAAGAATTAGTTGGTGCAAATTTCATGAGCGTTTAAACCGGAAAAGAGTACCTTCTAAGAAAAATGTCGTTGGCAAATATTAAAACAATTTCAAAGGAGCCACCCTAATAAAATAAAAGTGAAGCGTCGTATGTTAAATTTTATATTTCACAAATTTCAATTATCTAGCATTTGGTAGTTCAATATTAAAAATGTTTCTAACTTTATGTCGATTAAGCAGGAAATCACCCTTATTAAAAAGGGAAAAAAAGATGCCAACAAATTTCTTTTTCATTTTTCCACTCTCAGTCGTTTTGAAATTCCACATTTCAATTCTTTACTAAAAGTGTCAATTACAATATTTAGCAAGAAATTGTCAGTAAATCGTAAGTCACTTTGGTGCTCAATGTAAATAGAGGAAAATTTTAATTATAAGGAAAGAGAATTGTTATTTATAAAGAATTCTGAGACATACATCTCCTAATAGATTATTATTTATATTAATTTATAATTGTATTAAACTTCTTACAAATGAAACATTACAAAGATACAAAGAAAACTGAGTGAGGTAACAGCTTTTTTAACTTATACTCTATATTCGCTTGTTCAGAATAAATGACAACATGATGATGTTGATCATAAACTAGAATACCCTGTATAATTAAAATAGGAACGTAATTGCTTATTAACATAATTTGATGTCTCTAATGTTTAGTATTAGTACGGTATTTTAATCAATCACTAAAAGTTGTAAACATGGTATAATACATTTTCATAATTAAGCTCTATTGAACATGTCGAAAATGTAGTTAACTGTGACAAATTTTTGTAAGAAAAGGAATGTTATAATAATATGATTATTCAATGATATTATGTTACAAATTTGAAAAAAAAATTATAAATTAATTATCCACAAATTAGAAATATAAATAGATAATAGATCCTAAGATCCTATTTACATACATATATTTTCTTTCGTTAATAGAAATGACAAGGTAATTAGGTAAGTCATTGAGTAACTTTCAAACCATTAAATTACCAAATTTAAGCATGTATTACAACTTAAGCAATTTAAGTTGTAATTTAAAAGTTAGGTATTGATTTACGTGAAATTTTTTAAGATATTTCTTTTTTCTTTTTTTAAGATATCTATCAAATAATATTGTATATGAATATTTCACAAAACACACAACCGAATGAGTTGTGTTAAATAAATGTTCAAAAAGACATTTGTTAGTTCTTATAAAAGTTATAAAATTTTTTTCGTTACTTTTACAGTGCGAAACAAACTTTTTATTCATTTTAACCTAGTTTTCTTGTCAACTTTATAATGAATTGCTTTATAAAATAAACACATTGGTAATGGCTTCTTAAGGGAGAAAGAAGAAAAATTGTTTAATGTTTAAGGTACGTCATTAAAACAGCAAAGTTATTTACCGAATTTAATTAAAAACTTTAATAAAGTTCATTAAAAATTATTTCAATTGTCAATGGAGAGGAAATATTAATGTACGATATTACCTACCTACACATTTTCTTAATATGTATGTTACCTCTAACATTTAGTTAGTGAATTGGAAATGGAATAGTATTCTCGAGAAAAGTATGATGCTCAATAGTTTATAAGTATGACAGTTTATAACTGTTGGAAAACATTAGAAATTCCGACGAATGTTTGCTTTAATTAAAGGGAATTGAAATATATAAAGTAAGTACATATAGAAGAATGTTGTTTGAAATAGTCTGTAAAGTATTCCTTTTGTAAGAAGATAGATGTAATACTACTTTTACATGTACGACTTTTTATACCGGTGTAATCAGTACAGTACACTTCATCATTTTTTACCCGATTCCACTTTAATGCGATATTTTCGATACCATGAATTTCTACTTTTACGCGGTTATAGACATTTACGCGGTTCAATGTCATCTTGAACATATAAGAAGCTCGCCTATATTCATTATTATATAGTGAATTTTATTTGTGGATGTTAACTGTTTATCAAAGGCTAAGGGTTGTTTCTTTTCATTCTTATTATAAATGCCACGAAATAATAGTTAGACCATGAAAGTTAAATATAATTGAAATAATTTTCCTTCATATATACTAAAATATTTAAGATAGACCCAAGTTCTAGAGAGATTTTCAATGCTGCTTCAAAAAGCGGAATTTAATGATCTATGACGCCGAAGCAAGCGGCTATTAAATGTACCATTTTTTCGTTATTTATTTTCATTTTAAGTGAATAAAAGTAATGAATTTTTAACGCGATTTGGTTTTACGCACCGGAATCAATGTATCGCGTAAAAAAAGGATGAGGTGTATTTTTTTCAAATTCATTTTCATTTCATTTCATTTTCAAATTCATACTATATATTTGTTGTTTACGTCTGCTCTATTAAAAACTCACGATTGGTACACTTCAACGTCATGCTCTGTTTAATGAGCTTTCGATAAGAAAATTTCCATTCGAAGAATCGGGACATTATCCTACTTTTTATTATATTTGGAATGGGTCATAATATGTGTTTAATATGCCGCGTAATGAACATACACTTATTACAACAAATTCAAAAAATTTCAATGATGAGGTGCAGATTTTGCGGAATGGTGTCGGTAAATATTTTTAGTTTGCACATAAAATGTTTTGGCTTCAAAACTTTTAGGATATTCATGATATTCATAAAGTTTACCTATTGAAGAAAATGTACAAATTTTGATCAAATTTACGACTCCCTAGTAGTTTTACATATTCTAAAATATGACATTGAAGTCAGAATTTCACAAAAATATGAAAATTCTATGCAAATTCAAACATTTCAAAGAGAATCAAATATTTGGCTTTTGATGAAGTTGATTAATTTTTAAAAATTAATGGTTTTTCTGCAAATTCTCAGAATTTCAACACATTTTCTGCTTTTAATGATATTTTCAAATTTTTATCAGGTTTATTGATTACTACGATATTTTATAATTTTCTGAAGATGTTGAGGTTACCATACGACATCTCAGTTTTCATAAAATGAACCAATTTTCAAAATAACTAATTAACTAGACAATCAAATTTTACGCAGTTTTTCGGTTATCATCATGAAATCCTCCTAATATTGTCAAGTTTTTCTATTGCCAATCGGATTTCAGTTTTCAGTAATTTATCTATTTTTCTGAGTGTTCTGAGGATTTCGAATTTAATTTCTTGATTAGTTTAGAGCAAGGATCAGCAACCTTGATCCGCGTGCTACCGAGTAACCCATTCGATAATTTCAGTGACCCACCCACTTAAGTTCTGAAAAGAAAGTATAATATATTGTATAAACAGACAAAAATTACAATTGATCCGATGCCAATTGGTATAATACTCTATTATAGAACAACCTAATCAGTGGTGTGCAGAAGGCGCAGAGCACACCTAGAAATATCAACCAAATCGTAACCAATTGTTATTCTGGCAAATTGCTAATTGCAAATTGCTAATAAATTTAAAACCAATGAAATTGTAGATTTTCTGAAAAAGCTTTAAGAAAGTTCTAAAATCTAATCGCATTAAAATATTACTTTAGTCCGTATGGAATCTAATTCCTTTCCCTAATAATCAAATTTAAATGGATTCCGAAATTTTCTTTTAAAAACTCTAGGATAATATAAAAATCGCTAAGAAAGCTTTACATATCGGTGTACAGTACAAGTTATATATTTTTAACCTATTTTCTAATGCAATTATTTAATATCAATATATTTCAGAATTTTCTGAATAAAGCCATAGGGAAGTTCCAAAAGCGCATAAAAAGCTATCGTTCGCATAAATCCGAAAATTTCGTTAAAGAGTTCCGTGGAAAATTAAAGGCTCGATGAAACTTTCGCATTTCGCTTTAAAATTTATATGTTTTAAAATCAATTTTCTATCCCAATAATTCAAAGAGCTTTCAGAAACTTCAAAAAGCTTATCCCGAGCTTATAATTAAAATCTTATTTTTGTAATTATCAAATCCATTTTATCTCCTTATAAATCTAAATAAAATCCTAAAACTTTCGTCAAAAAGCTCTGTGGAAAATTAAAATTTGTCAGTCAGATGTTAGTAAATACGTTTTGAAATTTATTTTCTATCTCAATATCTAATTACTTTCTGATTAAAGCTCTATAAAATTTCGAAGTGTTTATCGGAAGTTTTAACTAAAATACCATTTTTTTTCATTCCCGAAACAATTTAAATGAAATTTCAAATTTGGGGAATTGTGGGTAAGTTAAAACTCTAATAATGCTTGGTTTGAGATTTAAATTAATTCATTTTGATATCGTTTTATTTTAAATTAATTTGCTAAATCTATAAAATCTGTAAAACCATCCTATTCTGCTCATTTTCAAGTTAATTAAGGTCGTTAAGAAAGCTTCCAAATTACTTGTGCAAAAAATGATGTAAGGGTTGTTTTGGAAATTACTAGCAAATTTTTGGGAAATTCTGTTTTACACAGAATGGTCCGAAGTGCAACCGCATATGATAAAGGCTGTAACATTTTGTTACTAGGTCAATATGATTCTGCACATCTTATGGAGATGTTGACCGCACGCGCGCCACTGAACCTAATCATTTATCATTTATGTTTTTAATTTTATTATTATTGTTTATTTCAACCGAGTTTTTTCAGTAAGAAAATATATCTCTACTGAAGTGGCATGCAGTCTAATGCGCAGAAGGTGGAGAGCCAGAGCATACCTGAAATATCAACAAAATAGTAACCAATATTTAGTGCCGCAAATTTCTAACTCAAATTATTTTATATAAATATTAACTTTGAATGAGCTTTTCGAAATTGTTGAAGCATTTTTTTTGGGAAAATTTGAAATTTTGTTAAAAGATCGCAATAGCTTGAATAAGCTTTCTACCAAAATTTCATATTTAATTTAAATTTAATGAATCGGATAAAAATTCGGTTCCAAATTATTTAAAATAACATTTTAATTTTAAGCTTTCAATGAGCTTTCGAGGTTTTATTTTGGAAAAATTGACATTTCGTTAAAATATCGTTGTTTGGATAGAAAATAGATTTTAAAACGTAAAATAGAAGGTTCGGAAAATTAAGCTTTCAGGGAGCTTTTAAGTTTTTGTAGAGCTTTTAAACGAAATGTTTAGTTTCATATTTTTGTACTTTTCCTCAACTAACTTAGAAGCTTTCTGCATCAGTAGTTTTTTTTGGATCCGAAGAACTAATTGGGAAATCCGGATCAAATGTTGCGATGTCCGACTCGGTAACTCGGTACGAACCCTTATGAATTTTTGGATTTTCTTATAGATAAATTTCAACAATTCCGAAATATTTAATTTTTTGTATTTTTACCTAACTGTAAAGCAACTTTCTGCATTTTTACATTTTTTCCGGCCGAAGTACACAAATACGGACCCGAAATGTCTTCTTAATACTCACATTTTGGATGGTTTATGAACCGCAGCCTAGAAAGGTTGCCGACCTTTACAGTATTGTGCTAAGAGAATATTTTAATATATGTTGTCATTTTGAAATATAAGAGTTTTAAGTAAGCTAAAAAAATTGAAATGATGTAGAATGTAAGTTTCAATTTTAATTTGTACATATTATAGAAAACTATTTTGTGGCAAACATACAGATACGGATCCTCATAGTCCGCGTGGACATTTATTGCAATGGAGATAAGAGTGGTAAGTCTAATATAATATTGATATAAATAGTGTCATATAAATATTTTAATAATATTCAGATAACTCCAGATACCAAATTTTCCTCTACAAATTATTTGTTCACGAATTTATTACCGATTCAGGTATATTATCAAATTTGATTCTAAATCTCGATTTTCTCGCGAATATAAAAATAAAATAAGAAAATTTCCCCCAAAACAATAAATATTTACAACACGTTCAAATATTGTAACAGGATATTATATTTTGGATACAAATCGACAAGGTCTACAAATTGACAAATAACTATCTTTAAAATGGAAGTTACAAGAATTTCATGGAGAGAAATTTATAGCGATAGGCGATAAATTAATTTATGGCAACTTACTATCCTAAAATTAGAATACAAAATATATTGTATAATATAATACGCGAAATAAATTTAATTCAATTTCTAAAATATTTACTCCATTAAGAAGATTTGCCACTGTCAAACATTTGAGGAACCTAATAATAATAAATCAAATTTTTGGATAGAAATTTTCCAAAAAATTCCAATTCCTTAACAAATTCTAAAGCAAGTAACATATCTGTTACCTCGTACAGAAAATCAACTTCTGATTGATTCTCTTGTTTTTCGTATCAATTTCTACAATAATAAATTCAATTTAAATTGATTTACTGGAAATTGCAAAAAAAAATTTTTTTTAGTAGTTTTGTGGAAATTGTTATTCTGTACGTTTTCGTTTAACCAGAAACCAGAGAGTTGAACAATTTTCAAAACGTAATTTTTGCAATGATGAATTTTTCTTAGAAAATCGTATAAACACTTCAATTTTCTATTATCGACTATATAAAATTTATCCTTTATTAAAATTTATTGGATAAAATGAATTCGATCTGATTATTTTTCGTATTGGTATTTATTACAAGACGAGAATAAAAGTTATCAATCTTCAGAATGACTGGTTTACATAATATTTTAATTAAATATTATAGCTCATACTTATGGGAGAGATGAAGTAAATTGTTAATAAAGGTTCATTCCATAATATCCAAAAATAATTTTTATGTAATCGAAAGAGGACTAATCAATCTTGTATGCTTAAGTAAAAAGCGATAACATCATTCATTTCATAAATTATAAATTTTTATAAATTTTTGAACAAAAGTTAGTTAAGCATAAGTACATAATTTATTAACGGTACACATTCTATAATACCGACCGATATTATATACCTACCGAGCAATGTTGAATCATATATCAAACTCATCCATTACTGATGAGTAGACAATTATCTTTATACAAATACTCCCACACCCCATAAAATGAAACCATATTGTGTATTTTATAAATAACATTATTTAAAAATAGAAAAATTAATTTTTCAATTGAATATTACGTGTTGTATATTCCACACAGAACCACCCACCCCTATTCCACATTGAAAATCATTATTATCAAATATTTTAAAAGCAAACAACTTATTAATAAATAAATCGCTAAGGGGGATGGTGTTAGCATAGCTACTCCGACCACAGATTTTTCACATAATATCCTCGCATCATTTGCTACACATTTTCTTTTGAAATATATGAAAATAATTTGCGATGTGAGTTACTAATTTTAAATTAAAAAAAAAAAAAGTAAAAGTAATAACAGAACGATGCCATATGCGATGGCACATCAGTCATTTAAGATTTCATTAGATATACAATACACCTCCAGTTATTTACTTCAAAATAATATAACACAGTATATTCATTAAATTACCCTCTTCGAATTTTCTCGGGGCTATATGCTACCGGAGGATATGTATAGCGGCAATACATCGTATGGAAAATATCATTATAAATTACCTGAGTAAACTTTCTCTTGAATACCATTCACCATTTCGTGAAATTGTTTTGCAAGTCCCGGCCGTAATTAATAATATTCCCATAAGAGTGATTAGACCACGATACTTTGGTGTTGCTTCCCATACCAACTTTATGCCATAAACTACCAGCAGTACACAACCCAGACTATAATATACGATTGGTTTTTCCCCCCAAAAATATTATAGCCGGGGCCACCCAATTTTATATTTTCAAGACATTGTTTGGGATGTACCAGGATACATTATGATGTCATTCCAAAAATTCCAATATATTGTTGGTGTTACCGAAGAGGAGCCCATCCAAATTTTATGTATTTCATA
The DNA here is from genome assembly GCA_027564815.1 of Symmerus nobilis. Lineage (NCBI taxonomy): Eukaryota > Metazoa > Arthropoda > Insecta > Diptera > Mycetophilidae > Symmerus > Symmerus nobilis. The sequence continues at coordinate 1,287 of JANTOP010042113.1, read as the reverse complement.
TAGTTGGAATGCATGTATGTTTAAAACATGAAATAATAGAAATGGAACAATTTAAAATTGAATAAATTTATATGATTAAGTTATAAATTTTGAAAATTACAAAGTTAGAATATAAAGCAATTTTCAGCAAAATACTGGTTATACAGTTTTACATAATGTTATCAAAAGACATTTCAAAGATTCACAAAGCCTTTTTAAACCATTAATCATTGAAATGTGTACGCAATAAATATTATTTGATTAAAATTTAATTAATTTCAAATACCTTGGAATGTACAATACACGTTCGGCAACCACAAATCCAACAGTAACAAAGAGATTTGTGGCCGGTAAAAATGGTAATACGAGCATTAACAATCCAAGTATGAGTGGCATGTGGCGTTGATGCTGCAAAATTTAGAGAATTCCCATAAGAATAAATATATAGTTATACAAATCTAGGAAATACCAAAAATATATTTATTGTTTCGTGATTAGATTATAGATAGAGTTATCGTTAAATGTTAATAGACAAATTAGTTTCAGTATGAATTGCAAGTTTTTGGTCATTTATACATTAAATTGTCCTTTTCCAATGTACTAAACAAAACAATTTCAAGCTACAATTCCATTCCTCTACAATGATATTTAATTTGACAGTGAACATTAACCACCTATGAGGATATCATACAATATATTTACATGTGTTTTAAGGTTATCCTGATTTTAATCTTTGTCCATAAATACAAAGTTAAGTAAAATTCTACGAGGACCACACAAAACTATTTCCACATCCATATAAGCCAACTTAATAAGGATAAAGTAGATATCCTTTAGATTGAAATTTTTCTGGCTAGAATGACATTTTTCTTACAATTAGTGATACGTGAAGCCGCATAGTTATATCGATATAATAAAAACAGATTTATATAAAGAAGTAGAAGAAGAAGAAGAAAGGCGTAAAAGAATAAGGAGAAAATTCTGAAATGGAAACGTAATAAATTTAAAATTATTTCTAAAGTTTAGTTCACCTATTTATAATTTATTTATAAATAATGTTACTGGGCTATGCTGCCAAGAACGAAATAATTTTCTACGTTTTAAGAAATGTGAATTTATCATATGTTCTTCTGAGTATCGTTTTTTATTTCGTATCCTCTGAATAACTTAGTGCAGGGTAAGGCGGAGCAATATGATACAAACAACAGATAATTTAAAATAGACCACACGCAAAAAATAAACATTGTTCAAAACAACTATTTTTGGTGGTGCTTTAACAATTTCGTGAAATTGTTTAATTTAAATAAG
>JANTOP010042112.1:0-24958 GCA_027564815.1 Symmerus nobilis | reverse complement strand
TGGATCGATGAAATAAAAATCAAGTTACGCCGTCTGTTAGAAAACCGCACGAACTTATTCAAACTACTATTATATCTTACAGGGTATACCAAAAAATGGTTCAATGAAAAATCATTGAAAAGGGAAATTATTGTTGAGGCGTGTAACGTATAGAAATTTGAGATAATTTAAAATTTTTGCACACTTCACGTACGGACGAGTGGCACTAAATATCTTAATGTGGTCTTAAAATATTAAGCAAATATTAATCTTACACAGATTTAATTAACACAACTTTATGCAATATTAACAGCCCCCGTAGCCAATTCTTAAGATATAACTGTAAGACATTAAAATTAGTCGAGTGTCTACATTTTTTTTTGTCATTATTATATTTAATATAAAACTGTCAATAATCGAAAAATCATCGGAAATCATTAACAAACAACGAAAAAAAATCAATAATAATAATAGTCAATAGTCAATTGATCCCATTCGACTTAGAAGAGGTTTTTTATACGCAAAAAAAATAAAATAAAATATTGAAATTACAATGTTTAAATTGGCAAAAAAAATCCATTCAGAATTGGTGTCAGCCACAACCTAAATAACGTTTCGGCGAATGCCAAAATAAAAAAAAAAATTCGCAAAAGATTTCGTAAAATTAATAGATGAACAAGCAAAATGCCAACAACAAATTACCGGCATAAATTACAATTTCGGAACTCACATTTAATTCGATTATGCAAAAAAATTAAAAAATCGAACAACTTGTATTACAAATTAATGAGTAAAGAGGTTGGCAAAAAAAAAAAAAAACTGATACCTGAAGAGATTTGAAGGAAGATAAATTAACCAATTCTTTAATAATCAATATCTGAAATCAGAAATATATTATAATTGCATTTGGGTAAAGATTTAGTTAGAATTTAAGATTTTCGATAATTATACTGTTTTTTTTTTAATAAAAAATCGATTTCAGGGTAGTTCCACGGTTTCGATCGATTTGTACAGATTTTTATTAATTGCCCTGTCTTTTTTCCATAGGATTTACCAAATGTAATATTTATTGAGTAAAATCGATTTTAAACCGAAATATTATATTTTTTTTCTTGACATTTTTGAAATTAAATTTTCAAAATTATAGATGAAAATTGAACTAATTTATCAGTGGAGGATTACATTATTTTACAACATTGCAGCAATGAAAGCTGAAAATTATAATTTTTCACGATTAAGGATCACATTTTTTTTTTCAGATGGTGGTAAGATGACCATTTTATACAAACCATTTTATTTTCGGTCATTGTAATTTAATACTAAATAGTGTTAAATTTAGATGCTTACATTGAGATTAGAATTTAATAAATAAATAAAAATGCAAAAATGTGTTATTTCTTCCTTAAATTTTATTAAACTTTAATCAGATCTTCGGTGTAATAGCTAAATGCTGCTACTCTCCCTCCACAGATATCCAATGATTCGACTCTAGGATTTACAACTACTTCTTTATCATATTCGATTTTTTTATGATTTCATAGTCGAGCAACTTCGAAGCCATCTTTTTTCCTCTGACTATTTTCCTTGAATTTTCAAATTTCGAAAAAGGAATTCAAATAGGGAATGATTTGAATAGCCTATCAATACCTTAAGGTCGGAGGGTCCTCTCCCAACTTATATTTTTTAAATCCCATTCAAAATCGAATTTTAAGAAATTCAATAAACTCGATCGATTTTTATGCAAGATTTTCCGAAAATTTTTTTCAGCCTAATGATAATTAATTATTTCTAGAAATCTCTAAAATCGAGATGCCACTATACTTTTCTTATGTATTTTGGCCAGATAAACACAAAAATGGCAATACAATTTTTTCCTGTGGATAGAATTTCGAGATATGAATTTTTGAAAATTGATCAAAGGTAATCTCACATATTTGAATATATCTCGAGTTAGAATTGACGGATATGATTAAGTAAATATCAAATTACCGGAAATTAAGTTACCTACAAATTCTTCCTACCAACTTTGGCAATCGAACCAACAATCGAACGAAGTATGGCCGACAAGAGATTTTTTTCTGTCTAAATTTAAATCGTAAATTCACTAATTTGTAAATTTTAAAATTATGGGGATTTTATATGGGAAGGATTGAAACGGTCAAAAAATATGGGATAAATTTATGATTCTCTTGAAAAAAAAAAAAAAAAAAATCGACGACCCCTACCTATCTGTTCAATTTAATTATTCTCCTAACAGTTCTGAAGAAAATTAAATATAACGGGGAATTTTATTGGGAAATTAGGAAATCAACTGACGCCAAATTGTTATTAAGTAAACAGGGTAAAATTTATGTAAGGACAATTTTTATAAAAAATCAACCCTTCGGGCTTAAGAGTAGCACGGGAGATCGTGCTACCCTTAAGCCCAAAATACCGTACCGTATTCCATTACCGGTACCGTTTCATACCGTAAAATCATACATTTTTTGAAACTAGACTTATAATTGGCTCAAATAATTTATTTTTCTGGAAATCCTGAAATTAGTTGTTAATTTAGCTAATCTGTTGTCAAAAAAAAAATAATAAGTTGAACGAATTTAGACGAAATTTTCTTAATAAAATTTAGAATTCAAAAGGAATTCGAATCGAGGCTCATACATAGTTGGCCCAAAAAATATTTCATCTATAAATCCTGAAATTAGTTTTTAAATTAGGTATTCAGTTGTCCAGAAAAAATAAGTTGAACTAAATCGGATGAAATTTTCTTAATTCAAATTTGAATTCAAAAACTGATCTCGTAATTATCAGAGATAGTTGGAAAATAATTTCCGTAAACTAAGCTCGAAATTAGCTCGAATAATTGTTTTAATCGGAACCTTGAAATTAGTTTGTAATTTAGGTAATCAGTCTTAGTCAAATTTGGGATTCAAACCCAAACAGTTGGTATTCTGGGCCAACACTACAACTGATTGTTGTCCAATTCCATTATGAGAGATGAGGTACTTATCTGGTCAAGTAGGACATGTGTTCCGAGTTATAAACTAAATTACTGAAAAACATTAATAAATCAACTAATAAATTAGTAAATAAAATCCAATTCTCCAATTTTTATATTTAATCAATAAGCATTTCAATTATTATACTTAAACGATATATTTATGATATCTAAGAAGATATCAGAAAATTTTTTCAAATAATTAACCTATGTGAAATTTTATAGAATTTTTCTGACCTTCTAGTGGAGAACTTTAATTTCCGGGAAATTTTATTAGATAATCGAAAAATTTGATTAAACAAAATTAAACTAAAAAGGATACAATTAGGAATAAAATTTTATAAAAAATTCATCTCCTGATTTTATAGGGGCCGATGATATATTAAGGGGTCCCCAGTATTTATTTCTATGAGACAAAGAATTTTTTTGCCCGTTCATCATCTCATATTTCTTCAATATTTATGATATCCATATAGTTGTTTCTGATAAGTATAAACAGAAACCGGAAACGGTTTAATAACAAATGATAAAAATAACAAATTAGTCAAAGCATTAACATTTTGAAAGAAATAATTCTAAAAACAATGAATCGATATGTTTATTATTATGCGATAAATGTATTTCTTAATATTTCTTAAATCTGTCAACGTATCAGTAGACTTCAATAAGTTCGAAGAATTTTCGAAAAAAAAATATCCTGGACAACATATCGAATTAATATACAAGACAGCACTTCTCGCGAGAAAAGAGCAGTTCTTCAGTACAAATTTAGAAGAAAGTCGATTGTCATTAATTTGGAAAGGAATTTATTATCGGTATTTTGCAGTTTATCCGGTAAATATCCCGGTTCAAGTCCACTCTATACCGCAAAATTTTGAAATAATTACCAGTACATCTGAGCAGTAGAAAATATATATGGAATATCCCAATTAAAATATACTTAATTTAAATAACGAATATTTTATAAAAAATACAGTTATTTAACTTATCCAATATATTCGTAGATATATTTAATTTTTAATATTTTTTTATAAAATATTCTTGAATGAACAACTATTTTTTTGGTTTGTTACACACATTACAATAAAAAATGAGTCACAACAACGGCACAACATGTTTTTGTTGGGCACTTATACAGAGAGAGAATATTAAAACATTGATTTTTCGATTTAAAAAAATTATTATAATTAAATAGAAAAATAAAAATCCTAAATTAGAATACACCCAACTGTTCAACTATTTCCTGCAAATATTAACTAACTTATCAAAGCCTCTATAATATGGTGTAGAAAAAGGGGGCAATTAATCCTCATTTCGTTATACAATAGAAATTTTTTTTTTGATAACAAAATCCATATCATTTCTTCGAAAAAAGATAAAAACATAAACCGAAAAAAAAATAAATTGGAACAATCGATTGGTATCAATATAGTTTCAATTTCAATTTCAATAATTTCCATATCAACTATAAAATTTCTAAATAATTTTAATAATTTAAAAGACACATTTTATTTAAAGATTTAAATTTCTCCTTCAATTTATATATACTTTTTAATTAGTTTAATAAAAATTCCACGTTAATATTTGATTAATTTTTTTATAAAAAATTCATTTAATTTAATAAATAAAATTTTCATCAAAAAAATAATTTATTTTTTTTAATTTTTTTCTTTTTTTAATATTTTAATTATTGGCACATAAAAAGAGACAATTATTATAATATTTTTATTATATTTTTTCACTTTTTGCCGTCCGTTCACATTAAAGCAATAATCTAGACTGACTGACTCTACATAGAAAACCGAAAAACTTGTTGCATGTTTATTTATTTTTTTTTTCGTTGTTGTTTTGTGTGTTTGCTGTTACACGGGAGACAAAGTTTTTTTTTCTTCTTACAGAAAGAAATATATTGGAGAACGAAGCAAACAACAAAAAAAAATTAAGAAAACACACGGTTTGGTACACGGTATATCGAGCCCCCCTTACTATTTTTTTACTGCTTCTTGATGCAATAAACTATACATGTTATTGATCAGTTAATTGCGAGGAGAGACCCTGATGAAGTTTCATTATTTGTTACTAAAGTTGCACAAATAAGGTGTTCCCCCGTTACGCGACAACAAAGAGACAATAACACAAAAAATTGTTGGTAGGAAATTGGAGGGTTATGAATAATAAGTCGAAAGAGGGGAAATAATTATCTTTAATTGATAAAGGCACAATTATCTATGGGGAAATTCGGGAATAATTTCTTATATGAAATATACAGGTATACCTCGTTTAACGCATACGTTCCTGAAAATAGAGCATTTTCTCTATCGGGTATCGACACCACCCCCTAAAATCAGGGGGATGATTTATTAAAAAAGTATGTTCTACAATTTCCCCACTAAATCTTTAGCTTTAATTTGTCATAATCATACTTTTCGGTTCCTTAAAAAAATTTCCTAGAAAATTAATGTTGAAACTTAGCTTCGAATTTTTGGCCAAAATATAGTAAATATCAAAACGGATTATTTTTTCAAAAAAAATTTCCTTAATAAAAACCCTTTGAAAATTACTTAGAAATGATTTGCCATCATTAGATTAAAAAATTTTGGAAAACAAATTTTTCTTAGAAATTCGAACAAAAATCGATCAATTTTATTGTAATTTTTACAATGCGTTTTTTTACAGGATTTTAAACACATTAGTTGTTGGGAGGGGACCCCTACCAATTAAGTTATTGATGATCATCCCTGTAATCCCCTATCTGAATCCGTTTTCAAATTTCTAAATTTTAAATTTTTCTAAAAATTATCCACCTCCAGAATGACCTGGTTAGAAAACCTCCAGGCTCTTAAAAAATTACGATCTTCAACTTCAGGATTTAATATATCCGGAATAGTTCTAGATATCCGGATTATATTCTGGATATTAAAAGATCGAACCTATTTATATCCAATAAAATTTACCACTAATAATTTCGCACTGAATTCCTTGGTAATCTTCCGAGATATCGAATTTTTAATTTACCCTTATATTTAAACATAGGAAATATTTTCTATTTGGGTTCTAAATTCCGAACCGGAAGGGTTAGGAAGCAACTGATTGGATAATTATGCTTCACATTAAGTCAGTTATCATGACCCACACGATCAATCTCTAAATACCAAAAAAAAATTATTTTTCGGACTTTTGAAACTTTTATTATCCAGAACTCAACTCCTGTACTAGATAGAGCCAAGCGGTTTTCGGGAAAGCAGATTCGAGGGATTCCTGTATCTTTTATCGTATAATAAATAAACTGGTATAAAATCATTTTATTTTACTTTTATATTCGATTCCTCTGCATTTGGTTTGTCATTTTGGAAATACCGAAGAGAGTGTGTGGTTTGGTTCATTTCCAAGTCCCCCATTGAAACAATAAAAATCGAGGATGAAAATGAAACGGTTAACACTGCAGTTTTTTAACGGCACGAATTTTATATTCACAACCAATAAATTTTACAAACCCATCGAAGTCTTTTCATCGTAATTAATTATTAAACTGTACTCGAGAAAGGAATACAATTTAGTTGATTTTACTAATTAGATAATTTTTCCCGACACATAATTTACCGCTTATAGAACATATGGAATAAAAATAAAAAATAAAATGAAACTGGTACAGATAAAAAATTGTACGGTCCGTGAATAATCAGAACTACATTCATTTATTGCATATATTTATATAATTATTATTAAGACCTTTTCTTGCAAAAAAATTCCAGACGGATGAGTCAATTTCATTGACGCCAAAAATTAATGGAAAGAAAAACTGCATATAATTCTAATTTGCAACAGCAACAATCTATGTTTATCTGGGGACATTATTTATTTATAATAAAAATGATTTAGACAAGACATTTTATATAAACTTCTATTTATCTAAACATTTTTTAATTTAGATAAATAATTGGATATATCCCATTTATAATTTATTTTTGAAAAATTTACATCTTTAAAATTTATAGATGCAATCCCAACGAAAGTCCTAAATGCGTCATGCGGTAAAAATATCAGATAAATCGTAAACCTTTTTTATCTGCGAAAAATAGGAAATTCGATGACTAATTTTAACGATTTTTAGATAACTATAATCCGGTAATGCTAATTTATACATATTTTTTTTTGGAGAAGAGACTATATGAATAGATAACGAATAATTAAAATTGGGTCCGTTAAATTACTAGTTTCTCCATTTTTTGTTAATTGATTATTATTAATCTATTGCTTGGAACTTATAGATAAAAATATCAAATATCGTTCTGAATGTTATATAACTCAAAATTCATCAATCAAAATTAATTATAAAAAAAAAGAAATACCAAGTATTAGATATATATGAGATTCATTCCCCTATATAATTAAAATTAGGTTTATTGCGCTATTACGAGCAATTAAGACGCGAGTAATAATTATTTTTAATTGTCATTCAGTCACTTGTGGCTCCAAAATATTATAAGTACTAGTGTAAACAAAATAATTGAAGAAAATTAAAATTGACATGTCAATTACAAATATTTTGTCACCCAATGATACTGATTAGAGGCACGACTATAGGGACATCGAACTGTATCAATAAAACTGTATATAATTAATGAAATTAATAATGACATTTCACTTCGGAATGTGAGTAGGGGGTCATTCCATAAAACAAGCCTATTTCAAGCGTCTTTCTAACATTTCTGGTTGTTACACCTCTATCTCGGAATGTCCCTGAACGTACGCATTACATACAATTTATTTCAATTAATGATCATTTTTATAAGATTGAATAACCGATAGCGGAGAACAAAGACATGGGTTCAAATGGTAAACAATTAGACGAAGCACGAAAAAAAAATATTTGTGATACCGAAAATTCAGTATACGTTTATCAAAGTTTCCGGAAAATTTTATTAAGGACTTGGAAAATTTGATAATATAAAATTAAACCTCAGCGTACAGTGAGGAGACCATGAAATAAACTTTTCCACAAAATTAATTTTTGATTTTATAGGGGGTTTATGGAGTCACACCAGATAAACGGTTATTGTTCAGGGGAATGCTTAAAACTTTCTGGAAAAATTAAAATTAGACAATTTCGACATGGATTCAAATTGAGGATAACAGATCAAAATCCTAAAGTGATGTGGTCCCCTAACAACTTATATTTTTAAGATTCCGTCAAGGATCGAAGTGTAAGAAATTTGTTTTTAAACATTTGAAATCAAATTAAAAAAAAAATAATTGATTTTTAATTAAATAAAAATAATGAAAATTGGTTTATTGTTTCTCAATTAATTTCCAGATTACCAGATATTTATAAGATTATTTACAAGACATTTTAAATGTGTTGATAGTTTAGGAACTTTGTGGGTATCTTGAGACATATTTAGGGTGGGACATTTCTTCTTCAAAATGTAATTAGCATGTTTTTTCTAGAAAATATCAGGAAAATATGTTAATGTTTAAAAGAAAAAATCTGTAAAAATGTACGAATAGACATTTTGTGTTATAAAATATCTTCCTACTTTTCTAATCATTATTCCCTCCCTCCCTCAATTTCTTTCCCAAAAATCATCTAAGAAAATCATCTACATATACTATTATTTAAATTACCAGAGAAATTTTAGCAAAATTTTGTAATAAAACGCGGATTCTTTAATTAATAAACTTTTTCTATAAAATTTCGAACGAATAATATTCAGTGATTTTCTCAAAAATTTCGGAATTTATTAAATGTTCACGGTATAATCGTGGACCGTGGATGAAAATCCCCTACCGCAAATTATTTGTGGTGAAATTTTCTTAAGAAATACACAATTCGAGGTATGAGTAATAGTTTAAGTAGAAGGTGAAGGTCACTTAAATATTCTATTACATAGTTGAATAACCTACTAAACCTAAAACTTAAATTACCCAAAATGTTGAAATAGTTTTACAGTTAATCCAATAAAATAAAAAAATGTAATTCTTCGTTTATTATGCCAAACAAAAAAAAAATATATATTTGCGAAATTTGAATACACGGGTAATTTAATAATGAAAAAAATTTTATTTTCCAACAAAACATTGATAAGAATAAATTTTCACTTTAACAATATTATGTTGCAAAAAATGCCATGCCTACAGAGAAAACTAACCTTGGCCTGTTTTTTAATTAAAACTTAATAAACATTTAATATTTTAATTAAATTATGCTAATAAGTCTTTATGTTGTATTTAATTAACAAAAATCAATAAAGCTCCAAGAGATGCAGTGTTTCTTACAACACGTCCAACAATTAAACCAATAACAATATGATTTATTGGTTGACATGAATTAATTATCAAAAAAAAAAATCCAAAATTGGATCGAAAATTATTTAATTGAAATTATTTTACTTGTAAACTAGTCAGCCTGCACACGATTATAACAATTAAATTTAACTCTGAATTTTTATATAATTTCACACAATTTTTTTTTTGTATCGTTTCGAAAAACCCTTGAATTATTTATATAATCGAAATTAATATCTCGCCAAAAAAAAAATTCAATAAATTTTAATTTACAAGTGCATCAAATAATTTAACAAGATATTTTAATAAAGATAATATTTTTCTTGCGAATTGATATCCGATTCGAATTACAAGTTTTTTCGGTGGTCCTACTAAAAATTAAAATTAATAATTTATTTTGTATGATACGTCTTGAATATTAAATTAGAAAATTATTAAATCGTATTAATTAATTTACAAAAAAAATAAAACGTAAATACTTAAGAATCTTTGTTACAGATCAAGATTCAGATGAACATTTTTTTTTATATAAATTACATTCAGATATAATATAAATTAAACATTTTATAGACTTTTGTGTATGGATGGCATGGCAGCAGGCCTTCTATATATGGTAACCAAGAAATTTAACAAGTTTTATGGTTAACGAAATAAGAAAAAAATATATAAAATAAAATTAATATAAAAACAACGACGATTTATTAAAAACTTCTTTTTTCTCTGTATTTTTATCTTCAAAAAGTCGACGATTATTAAAAATAAGAAATCTGGTAATTCTTTAAATTGGGGAAGGCTGGGTTGGACTTCTAAAAATATTAGATTTATGATGGCTGATTTTTTGCTGAATTTACTTAGATTTATATAATTTAATTCTAAAAAAAAGTCAGCAGCCAAATTTAATTTAAAAAAATTTATAATAGAAATAAGTAAATTATACATAATTAATATAAACTTTATTAATAAATAAATATTAAAACTATAAAGCTAATATTTCTTTGTAAAAGTAGTTTAACCTATATTTTCTCCAAACAACTTATATATCTGCCGAATTTTTCCCGTCTTATTATTCGATAATTTTCCTGATTTTTCTAGACTCTTTTGCGACCTGTATTTCCTTCCAATTTTTTTCTGTTCATGTTCTGACATTCATCGATTTCCCTCGATTGGTTTCGATTCTTCCAATTTTGTCCCCTAATTTTCTGACATTTGTCCGACATTTATATGATAGTATGCCTATCATTTTAAGTTTACCTATAATAAGTTCAGGCCAGCAACGGCCCTATTCAAAAACCCTTATCTTTCCTTTTTTGGATGAACATGAATTAGTAAAAGTGAGATTTATTTTCTCAAGTGTCATTTATTTAATCCATCAATTGATTTCAAATGCATAAATTTTCTTAAGGAGTAATCAGATATTTTTGATTGAAAAATGATTGGAAGACATTTTATTTCAAATGTTTTCAAAGTAAAATTTCTTTCCCAGGACGCTTTCTTTTGAATAAAATAATTTGATAATAATTTTCTAAATTTTTAATGTTATTCAATATTTTTATTGCAGTCAAATTTAATAACAAAATTGAATCAACCTGGTGAAAAATGTAAAATAATCGAACATGAATCACACGTCAAGGGCGGAAAAATGATTTCATTTTTTTCTTTGGAATTGATATTCGATTATTTCTTTTACAAAATAAAATATTTCTCGAATCAGATTCGAGAATATATAAATTTTAATATAACAAAAAATAATGTAGTGGCTTTTTTGGGCGTGGACTACATTAGACAATAATGCAACCAAATATTTCATTTCTTCTGAAGATGAGATTATTTTTCCAATATTGAATCTTAAAATAATTGATTTAATTATCTTCATTAAATTTCAAATGTTGTAACTTAAAATCCATCACGATTTGGCAATTATGATTGGTGACAATGCGATTACTTTATTAATTTTTTGGGCAAAACAGTACTGTCGTTGCATTGCTAAATTTTGATATTAATTTTTTTTTTGGTATTTTATAATTTCAAAATTGCATAATTGATGCGTGTAAATTACATATCTACAACTTATGTTCTTTTGATATTATGCAAATAATAACAAAGGTCAGAAGTCTTAGCAATTTATTATAATAACAATGTATACGTTTAGTAATTTCGTTATTCCATAGAAAAAAGGGGCGAATTTTTCGTTTCCAATTCATTAAACATTTAATTATTTTATCAAAAAATTTCATATGAATCAGTCGCGCGTGCCAATTTCATATTTGCATGTCAAATAAAAATTAGCCAAAAAAATTCAGATCGAATTGGGGACAATCATTTTATAAATATATGAACCGAAATAAACCATTTTTTTTTGTACATTCGAAAATATTTTTATTCTTACCCATCCGACAATTACGATACGAAATTTATCATCTAACACCCAAAAATACTTAAGATCCACTCACCTAGAAAAAAGAAAAGAAATTCCAAATTAATTATTTTCTTAAGAATCATAAAATATAGAAAGTGGTTAAATTAAAGGATTTCCTTATTGAAATAAATTCAATTACTTAATACAAATCTGTATTTCGTATTATTACGAATTTATTTGTCATTTAATTATAATAATTTAATTATGAAGAAATTTAATTATGTTTTATTAATACATCATGAAAGAGTTAAAAAAAACATTTATGTGTTAAACCTTTTGTAAACCAGAAAAGCAAAACAACAATTTCTGCAATTCGTACGAAAATTATGAAACTCATAAATGTTAACATTTATTATTACTCATCCGTATCCCGTGTCTAAGAGTTTCTCAATCTTTCCTTTGTAAATATCTAATCTGATATTAAATCGTTTCAAGTGATCGGAAAATTTTGAAGAATTCAGCAGAGAATTTAATGAAATAAATTTTCTCATAATTATCTAGTTATCTTCTTTATGACGTAATTTTAATCTTAATCTACCGATTAAATTAGGAAATATTTTATTAAAATGCTGAGCTCAATTTTTATTCAAAACTTAAATCTTACGCTGAATTTGTTACAGTATGCGGGCTCTGGGTGGTTATTTCGTATCACAATATTGTTAATTTTATCATTTTCCGATGGGCATTTTAAGAGTTACCGAACAATTTAAAAGTTTGGTATGAAATTTACGCGGAAGATTTAATGCTACTAGTTCTAAGAAATCTAGTTTTGTTTGAAAATATTATGTATTTAATGTTATTTTTAATGATACTTAACTGCAAAATTAACAATATTGTGATACAAAATAACCCCCCTGATCGTAATATTTTGAGTTTCGTTGCCGTTAAACTATTTATATGAAAAGTAGGTTCCAATACGAATCAAATTACATCCCGAAGTTGAAGCTTTCTTTGGGCAAAAAAAGCTTTTGTGAAGCTTTTGTACGAAAGTTTAAAATTTGATTAACATTTAATTATTTGGATTAAAATTAGATTTCAAAACGGGTAAAATTTCATTCAAAGCTTAAAGCTTCTCTATAGATTTTTTAATTTATTCAGAGCTTTTAATGAAATAAATTTTAAAAACAATCTGGATGATGAATTAATTTCTAATTTCATTATAAAATTTTATGACATTCTTTACTATCGTTTCAAAGATATCGATTTCCCAGTAGAGATGGCATCTCACAATTAAAATCAAAGAAGAACCGTATAGGATAAATTATATGATATATCATCAATTTATTGAAATTGAGATTGTAAAACCACTGTTTCAGTTAAAATGTATCGTAAATTAATTTATTAAGTCAAAGCGATTATAAAGATACTAAACAACCAATCTCGGCAACAACACTTGTTTTCCGCATAATAAATTAATTTGGAATATAATATTAAAAAATCTGTATGCCGAAATAAATTTAGGTCATCTGTTTAAGGAAACAATTTTAATTTTTATTATATTTAAAATTTAATACTCGACAAACATGACAAGTAATGAGACGAAAAAAAAACAATTATAGTGTTCATCCATCAATTTACTAATATAAATATTCCACAAAATACTTAACAACAATTTTCAATTTTTAATGCAATAAAAACATGGATAAATTTCTACCAACTCATTTTTATTATTATTCATCCACATTAAGAGCTTTTTTTTCCTCTCTCTCCATTTTTACTGTTAGATTTTTCAATAATAATAATAATCATCAATGTGTGATGTTATATTATATTTTAAGAGAAATATTTATTGAAAAATACCACCGAAAAATATATATGCCGGATGAGATTCATTACAAAGGTCAAATTTGTTCTCAAAATAGCATCTCATTGTTAAAAGAAGAAAAAAATATGAATTCTTTTAAATTCAATAATATATTTTAAGTGTCTTGAACGGAACGGCGTTACTTATTCTTTCTATTAGTACATTACCAAAATTGGATTAAACAAACCATTTATTTTATCGTAATGTTGATATTATAAAGGTAATTTAATCCCAGTGGTAAATGATGGGCCATGACACTCAATAAAAATTGAATTAAAGACAAGTGCGGAGAGGGAGAGATATAAAATGATTTTATAATTCCAGCATATATACGAAAAAAAAAATGTTTTTGAAAAACCAAAATATTGAAAAAAAAAATTCAATTTGAAAAATAAAATTTTTTAATTCATTAAGAAATGAAGAAAAAAATTATTTTCAAAGAAAAATCTTTAAATTGGAATTAAATCTCAAGAAATATAAATTATTTCCTCCATTATTTTATTCCTCTCATCTAACTAATGAGGAACTTCAAACCGTATGGGGAAATCTTAATCTTATCGTTTGTTAAATTTAAAATTTGAAATATTTAAGCGGTATAGTCCAACAATTTAGTTTTGACAATCATTAATAATAATTCCTCATCATTTCTAATAAAAGATGTCATTAACTTAGTGTGAACCACTGGGTCAAGAATAATGAGTTGGCCCAACCAATTTCCAATAATATTTCGTAACGAAAATAAATCTCTTTTTTCTTTATACGTATAATGTTTCTCGATACCCATAAAAAATTGTACAAAACTTTTTAATATTATTCAAATTTATTTTTCTATAAAATATAAATACAAATACAGAACGTAAATGAGAACCACAAAACTCATGTCTATCAAATTAAATTAATGTTAAATAAGGTTGCGGTTACATCCCATTTCTTTACACGTTTCCGACAATGTTAAAAAAAAGAAGAAATTTTGAAATTTTAACATAGAATTCGGTATACGTGTCACGGGAATTTTTAAATCATTTTCATGTGAAATAAAATTCCCTGTTAAATATCAATAGAAACGCAACCTAATACAATTATAATTTCGATTTATTAAACCCGTTGTAAAAAAAAATTGTTTCCGGAATTTATAACATACAAAAAATTAATGGATATATTATTTTATAACATGTTGGAATAAAAATAATATTAAATCTTCGTCGTTATATTAAGTTCTTTGAAATTACAAACGGCTATTGAACTTCAATACAACCAAATTTATAAATGGACTTAAATGCACATGTTATATCGCAAAAATCCTAATTCGCAAATTGGTTACATCCATTTAGGTGTTATATATCAAATTTATATTAAGCGATTTTTAAAGTTACAAATTGAATACAATATAAAATACAACAATTGACTTGAATGGCATAACAATTTTATAAATTAATCAAATTGATAATACCAAGTAATTTTTGAATTACCTTTATGAATATAAATCGATTATTTAAATACTGTTGTCAACAATTTTATTTCTTGAATTAAAAAATATATTATTATTATTTTTTTAAATGGTTTTGGCAAGCATTTGAGATGAGTTTGACGATTTAAATCAAAACTTGAATTGCTTCTTTCCTTAAATGTAAGTATATGTTAGTTTAAATTATCATTTTCTATTAAATTTATCTTTATTATAGGAAATGGAAAATAAAATATATTTTTCCGGATAAATAAGCCAAGCTGAAAGGTTTTTTTTATGGAAATGTAATTAAATCAACCTTTACTATCAAAGTTAATAATACTTCCTCTTCGGTAACACATAATTGGACTACAAGATTGCAGCATGCAGCCTGCCTGCAGCAGGATGTAAAGTATCTTTTTGTCGGTATAATTTTGATTTATTGATAAATATTTAAAATTGACCACAACGAAATATCTGTTAAACCTGAAATTAATATCTAAATTTGATTAGTAACAAGTTGTAATGACGAAAAAAAAAATTATAAAAAATCACCTAATTTACCTAATCGTTCATCTTTTTAAACGGTTTTTTGTTCAAGTTCCAAGAGGACTGGTTACAAATTCTGATTTTTTTCGACGGAGGCCAGGTGGGTGAATATATAAAAAAAAATTCAAAATATATTGCCGGTTTTCTTTCTTTTGATCAATCGATTTAATTAATGTTGATCTTTGTTGTCTTGGATATTAAATACCTGGAATCCAAAACCAGCTAACATACCCTTTTTTGAAATATGGAATATAAATATATAAATGTAACAATACGTTGTACAATTCTCTAGAAATATTTCAATCTTTGTCTTTCTTCAAAAAGAAAAAAAAAATATAAATATATTTTTGTAACCGATCTTGATGTCGTACCTTTGACATTATAAGGTAGATAAATTTCGATTCTTTTTTAAATAAATTTATTAACTGCCGATTTTTTTTTACAGGATAACCAATGTTTAACATCCCATCATCAGTGATTTTTAATTAAATTTCGTGAGAAATTTAAACTATGTCAACTTATATGAGGGGAGTCTTTTATCGTTCGTAAATCATCAAGATTTAATGAAATTTATTGAATGGCTGAATTTGGCAAAATTATCAGATTCTTGTCGTACAAAACTTTCTTAAATTGTATATTTTGAAATGAATAAATAAAAAATTCTTTTAAATTAAAAAAAAAAAAAACATTGCCCAAGGATCGCTGAATATGGTAATGAGACGGTAGAACAGACTGAATGTCTTTTCTATTAAAATTATTATAATTTCTCAGGCGATTATAATAATTTATGTCAACAAGTAATTAATAATTTTTTTTTCTCCTCATGCTCGAGGAAATAAAAACTTAATTAAAGTCCATTAAAAATATGTATTTAGGTAATTTAATTTTTAATTATTATTTGTAAAAGATATTTGATACATCTTGATAGCTAACTATATTTATTTAAGTTTTATCGTATACAAAAAATACTTTAGATATAAGACATATGAGATTTATACATAGATTATTACTCTTTGATAATGAATCAGCACCGCATATTTCAGAAAGACAATTTTTTTTATCGTTTTTTCTGATACGAAATTTTGAAGATTTCCTTCCCTGGACGGTACGGATTTCTGATTGGTAAGTTCAAGAATTCAAGTTCAATAATTCAATTGGAAAAAATTTAATTTCAATAAAAGTAAAGTATTCGCCTAATTTGGTTGAAAATTTTTTCCTCAATAATTAATGACGTCAAATAAAAGATAATTTCAAGATTTTGAAAAAAAAACGTTTTTTTTATCAAGTTATAATCTTTTCAAAAATTAATGATTTTCTTTAATATTTTTCAATTCATTTTCAGCCTCTTTCTGGTCAAATTTTGAAAATCAAATTTTTTTTAATAAAAAGTCGCTCGATTTGGTTGAAAATTTTTGCCTGATTACTTGATGAGGTAAATTAAATATTAATTTCAGGATTTAAAAAATAAAAATTTCTTTAGTCAGTTTTGGACGTGTGAAAATAAAATATTGATTTACTAGTTGAATTTAAATATAATCGATGCCTTCGTATCATATTCTCAAAGGAAAATCAGAATATGACCGGATGGTTCCTTATTTTTCTACGCCTCTTTTAATTTTTTAATTAATTTCCATAAAAACTCTCGGATTTCTAAAAATCCTTTTTAAAAGCTTGGAGATTATGGTTAGATTACGAATTATCGACCAAAATATCCGAGTACATTGATGAGTTTTTAAAAGTTTCTGAAATGGAAGTAGACATTCGGTTCAATTTTAGCCACCAGAAAATCCATTCAATATCAGAATATTTAATTAAGCTAGTAATTAATATGTATTTAAGTAAGTTTAAGTTTAAGCAAGTTTAAGTAAGATTTAATTTATTATTTATTAAAAGATGAGTTTTAAATATTTATTAAAAAACAGTAAATTTATTTTGAACGGAAAAAAATGTATTTTAAATATTTTCCAAATCATAAATCCAATAATTAACATTTTAATTGTGACGAATATAAATTTTAATTAAATTTATTAATTTACGTTAATAATTTTCAAGTATACTACCATCTGCCCACATGTAAATTTACACATTTTATATAATATGAAATTCATATGGAGGCTTTTATCGAAGAGTTGTTCTTTTTTTGTGACTCTTTTATTTCTCACAGTTTCTACAAATGCAAATCGAATTTTTTCCAGTCAAAATTTATTACCGGTTGGGATGTGGAAAAAAAAATAATTATTAAATAAAATAAATAAATAAAATATAATAATTTCATAGGCGATAATTATACTGCATTATTTTCTCATGTTGCAATCGTTTTTACAAAATAACAAGAAACAAATCAATTGATATGTTGTTGCATATCGAAAGTATATCTTATTTTTATTTTCAATCTATATGGGTTTGTCATACTTTTTTTTTGTGGCTGGTGGTAGATGTATAGATGTGGGCTCTATTCTTAAATTTATATATTACATTTTAATTTATTATATAATTAAAACATTACAATATAGTAAATGAATTTTTTTCTATATAAATTATTTTATCTCTAAATCTAGTGTCTAATAGTATTTAAATTTATTTTTGTTTCTTTATCAATTTGCATACATTTTTGTCTATAGGAAAGTGTTAATGAAATTTAAAGCCCAAACTAATTACATTGTCTAAAATTAAAATTTTCAATGGTAAAAACTGTAATGGGCAAACGGTATTTAATGGTTTAAATTTAAATTGATATATAAATAAATAACAATTACAACACCTTGACCATTTATAAAAAGATTC
Source organism: Symmerus nobilis (assembly GCA_027564815.1). Taxonomy (NCBI): domain Eukaryota; kingdom Metazoa; phylum Arthropoda; class Insecta; order Diptera; family Mycetophilidae; genus Symmerus; species Symmerus nobilis. Next base: position 6,702 of record JANTOP010042112.1, on the reverse strand, counting down.
AATTAATTGATTTATTAATAATAAAATAGCCGAAAATAAAAAAAAATATATTTGATCTTATTACAATTCAAACGGCATTGATAGATCAATCTATCGATGACGGCCAATAAATAATATTAGTGGAGGATGGTGGATGCTGATGGCTAACTAATAATTAATTATTATAAACACATAATTCGAATATATATACATTTTTTTTTGGGTAATTATTGCAGAGATTTAAAGATTAAAAACAATTTAATGACAATAAATAATTGACACCCAATAATAATAATTGTTAGACTGAAATGACTTACATTAATTTCATTTATTTTTAGTACGACTGTTTGCACAACCTTCAACAATTTTCAAAGACAATGGTTTTTTCGAAAATCGAAAAACAATAAAATTAAATTAAATGTTTAACAAACAAATATGTGCAATTATGTTCGACAAAAAATAAATCAAATAATCGATAGTAATAAATGGAAAAATTGCAAGTAATAACCTAGCGAAAATAGAGCAAAAATATGAGTCAAAAAAACACAGGGAAATTCTATTCTATGCTCTATGATCTATCTATCGATCATAAATCGTTGTAAAATATTCGTACTTGAAGGATACTCATTTAATGAGTATTTAGATTAAAATACAATCGATGTTTATCGATTTGTTGTGACAAATTATCATATATTCAGTCCTTACCATAAATGGAAAAATAGAAAATTCTCATCAAACAGATAAAACATTCGATCGGATAAACAATTTAATAATTTATATATTTCTCACTGAAAAACTAAAATTTATGAAAGAAATAAATTTAAAAAAATAATCAATGTAAAATGTATAACAATTTTATTTATAAAAACTTGGCGAGTATATAAATTAACGGGGAGGACGTTCTCAACTGTATAAGAATTTTATTAGATTAAATTTCTTTGTATGGTAGAAGCTAACAAATAAACTAAAATCGTTCATTTCACTTCAATCGATTTTTACTGTACATAAATTAATTAAATAAATTGTATAAAGAAGGCCCGGAACCTTCAGTCATTCCCATTGAAATTTTATTTTATTAACGGAAATTTAATATTAATGAATTAGATCTAATCACACCACCCCTTTCTGATATTTAAACAAGACGATGTCCTTAGAAAAACTCTGCATTTAAAAATTGGATGCCCAGAAATCCGAGCCCAAATTTTTCAATTCCGGATATTAGGTTAAAGGTTTTTTAGAAAATGGAAATAAGAGCCAAATTACTTCCAAGTCGTAAAATTTCCCGTGAATAATAATAAATAAATAGCAGGACGGATTGGATTACACACAAAAAAGAAAATAATTTAAAAAGTAAAAACGGTTACGACAAGAAAAAAAAAACATCCTTTTAAAATTCAGGTCAAAACCATAAAATTACAATGAAATCCAATTTTTTCCACTCGATATTTTTTAACAATACGAAAAAAAAAATATATCGATACAGACTATCGCCGATAACAATCAATGTACTTACAACTTGATTATAAATTATACAAAATCAATCATCATTTTTATTAAATTACATACGAAATGACATATACGGGAGGATTGTTTTTAATTTTTTTTTTAATAATTTAATATTATTATATTTCTTTCTCAATATTCTTTAAATAATTTTAATAAATGGACAATTTGCATACTATTGACACTTGTGGGTCATTTGTTATTATTATGATTATTAATTCGACAATCTTTTCTTTTTTTTAAGGATTTAATACATTACATAACAATTCCGAAGCTTATTTTCGGATAAATTATAAGAAAGATGTTCCCTTATTTGGATTTTCTAAAATCCGAATTGGATTGGATCTAAGCTGGAGTTGTATTTAATTTATTTAAAAAAAAATTAATCTACAGGAAATTGGTAACTTTCGCAAAAAATTATCAAGACCGGAAAAATATTAATAATCCGAAACAATAAGATTTTTATTAATCAATTTGATCGATGGATGAGATGACAAAAAATACACTTTCAATTTTTAAAATGCATAAATAATTTTCTCAGATTTCGTTTTCGAAAAATGACAAAAAAAAATTAATTCTTTTTTAATCTTAAATTCTGCCGAAATCCTGATGTACTCAATACCGGAACATTTCTCATTTATTTATACAATCTTATCGAAATGGAAGAATTAAAAATTTAATTTATTGACAAATTTTAAAATATAGGTTAAGTAATCAATATATTATATTTTATTTTTTTTTCAGCAATTATTTGAACTGTGAAATTGTCAACAATTTATTCAACAAATACACACAGTTTTTTGTTTCTTGTTATGTATCTTACTTCAAGTGACAAGGTCTCTTCAATTTTTTTGGTATAAATTACTTTTTATTTGTATAAAGAATTTAAACTTCAAAAATTTAGCCCACCTACATGTAAGTAAATGCTCGCCGTTCAAGTGTTTTTATTTAAGAAAATATTCAAATGATGTTAATGGCATTAATTACATTTGGTTTAAAAATTAAATAATAATTTAAACAATGGATAATAATTAATATATTTAAAATAAAATAATTTAAGGAAACATTTTTTTGTATAAATCCTATTCATCTATTTAAATAAAATTGTTTGGTATTTGATGGAAAAAAATTTCTTTTCAGTCAATTGTTTTTAATAATTTTGTGTAGATTTCGTCCTTGACTTGAAAGGTAAGAATTTGGCGAACAATATGACCTTCCGGTAAAAGCCGTGACACTCAAGTTTAACGGAAATTAATATTCCAAACTTTTCGTTTCTTAGGTTGAATAGTAATTAATTAATTAATTATTTAATTAGACAAAAATAAAAATTAATAAACTGAAAACAAATTATTTTTATTATATAAATGAGCTCAGTTTTCATTCATCTTACTGAACAAAATCGAATTGATTTAGAAGACTAGGTCCGATAGTGGCCTCTATTACTATCCTCGCAATTATACTTTTGAGGAGGCCAATGTTTCGGGCCTAAGAGAGGAAGAAGGGTCTAAATGCTAATGATATAAAAAATCAGAAATATTTGTTGTAAATCAGGAAATGCTGATTTCCAATTTACAAAGCATTTTTAGATTTTATAAAATTTCCGCTAAAATGTCCTCTACTGAATATGAATTGGGTCTAGAAAATAAAAGAATTAGTGTCAATCCTTATTTAAAATTTTTTATATTTACATTTATTTCATTTCATTTTTTGAAATAAATATTTTTGGATTAAAATAATTGTTTTCCAATTTTGTTGTTCAACCCATCGTACTTTGTGTTTCTCCCAATCAATTTATCTGCCCCAAATTTACCAGCAATTAATTTTCCAGCGATTTACTTTCCCCCAACCAATTTTCAGTGAATTAATTTTCCATTTCAGATCCAAAATAAAAAACGAAAGTATACAAAGAAATACCAATCTGTGAAGCTCTCTTAATTTTCATGATTATGTAATATCGGAAGAGATTCAACATTTTTTGGTTACACACAAACAAACTGATACCGAAAGTTATATTGAACCATAAAGCTTGACCCATAAATAATCATATAATTGAAGTGGATCTGACATGTATAAATCATAAATTTATTTTTATATGAATTTATTGGCGGAAAAAAAATTTCCGCATAATTTTTCCATCAATAATTTCAGCAAATATTTATTTTAAAAAATATGTATTGTTAATCTATAAGGCTAAGGTCTTTACATCTATACAATTGTATTATATACCTCTGCATCTGTGTAAAAATAAATTAAAATCTGTGCAAAAATTAAACCACAGATTTTTTTTCTTAATCTCATTGTCAGTTTAATTTTGTGGTATGCAAAAAAATAAAACTTAGATTTTTCTAATTTTTTCTTACAATTTTCCTACCTAATTTCAAAAGGCTGTTGAGTCATTCAAAAGCCACGTAAAAAATACAAAAGATTAAGAATAAATAAATAAATGAGAGAATTAAAAACACTCTCGATTTCATTTGATGGTAAAATCATTAATCGAGTCTTGTTGGAATGTGGATGCCGTCTCATTAAAGCTATTGTTAAAATTGAGCTCTCCGTATATTAAAAAGGTGTCTCATGTTCATGTTTCTGTTTATAAATGTTGCGGTTTTTCATTTTCTTACATTTACAAAAGTAAATCCGCAGCGATACTTAATCTTATTCTTAGCAAAAAAAAAATTAACAATTGAAATTAAAAGTGTCAAGAGAAGAAAGAATTATTCAAAACCAGTAAATCCCAACATATTTACATAACAAAAAACCGTTCTGTAGAAAATCTATGGGTAAATCAAGCGTAGGTTCTTTTTTTACGCAAAAGACTGGTGTGTCTTTTGCGTAAAAAAAATGTAATTACATACAAAAGAATCATACAGAGAACTTCTTTGTTAGTAAGCAAAAATAGTAAGTGTAAAATTCTGATAGCAAAAAAAAATAATTCCAAGGTAAACAAAATAAAATATTTGAGACTCGCAAAATTTTGCAAGTCAACTATTTATATAAAAAAGGTTGGCGGTGAAAAATATAATAAACTTTATTGTTCACGCTAAAAATCGGAACGATTATTTGAAACGAATTGGATACAGTTTAAAACCACTTTAAACATTATAATTACCACTTAACGTTCTATTAACACAATTTTAATACAGCTTTTCCTAGTAATTATTTTCGAAATGTTAAACCAATTGGATGGATACCCATATAGGGAAAATCTATTTCATTTTAAGTATCTAATTTTTTTTTTTTAAAAGAAATGACTTCCATCTAAGGCTTTATAGGGTTAATCGTGAGTCATAAATAATTAAAAGATTAATTTTATAAGAAACAGAGCATCTTTATCTGGTTGCCTATATTTTCTTTTTAATAGTCTCAAATGGCACGTTCCTGATTTAGATGGATACTTAATTTATGATGATACCCGTACACTGGTACTGGTTAGTGGGTCCGTCCCGGGATTTCCGGATTTCCGGATCAACATTTGAAACCAGGGATTAAAATATATTTATAATTTGAATAAAAAAAAACCCGCCAGGAAGGAATTATTGGTTTAAAAAGTACCGTAATTTCCCCAAAAATAATATGAATTAGTTTAACTGTTCAACAATAGGCCTAAAAATCAAGGTGTGCAGTTGGGGCGAAATAAAATATACTGGGTGAGATTTTTAAAAGACGCCAAAACGTACCGGTTTCAATTTTATTGTTTATTTAATTTAATTAGAAGCATTCAGCAAGTTGATATTTTTTGTGCGAAAATTAGGCAACAAGCGGGAAATTTATAAGAAGTGGAAGAAAAGTGCAACTACCGAGGAGCGTGGGTAATCGAAGGAACGATTTGGTGAACATGGATATTATGGATATGATCGATAATTTAACGAATTAAATTGATAACGGACCACGGACCATTTAAAAATCTAGAGTCTACAGGACATGCTGAACAACAGATAAATTAAAATTTTAATTTAATTTTGTTTTTATGGCTGTTATATTCTTTGTTATTTAATCAAATCGAAGAATTGCATAGGAATATAAAATTATTAATATTAAAAAAAAAATTCCCGTATCCCGGATCCCAGGATTGAAAAAATGTCCAGGCACAGCACCCACTAGTACTGGTACTTGGATAATTTCATAAAAATAATTTCATTAAAAAAGATTTCACAAAATCAAAATTAGTTCGATTTTCCTCAGAATATACAAAATTTCGTTCACAGTCTCCGAAAAAAAACTGAAATCGCAGAAAATTATCTTTCGAAATTTAATGACCGATTAACAAATGTAACTTTCAAAGGAAATCTTTGAAATTTCTCAAATAAAATTCTAATTTTTAAATTTGGAATTAGAATCATCTTAATGATGATCTGGGAGAACTAAGTCCATAAAATCCATATTAAGAAATTCGTGGACATTTTAGACATAAAAAATATCGGGAACAGAAACATGGTAACATTTTGATAAATTTTAGAGAAATACAAATCAGAAAAAATCAAGGGAATCCCGAATATGTCAGAAAAAGTCGCTCAAATCCGGAAACTTCGGAAAAAACAAAATAAAGTCGGGTAAAATAAGAAAAATATCGACCAAATCGGAAAAAAGCTAGGAAAAATTAGGGACGCTGTTCAAATGTTGAAAGCACCGAGAAAAATTTTGACATTTTAAAATTAATCTACTATCTTTCGTCTATTTTCAGAATCACACCTTTAGTCCGACCAACATCGCAAAATTTTAGAAAATCATGTTTATACGGATTTTAATTTAGCTTACCGATCAGCTGTCAGAAAAAATCAATTCAATAAAATCGGAGAAACATTTCTTAAATAAAACTTTGAAATTCAAGAGATGTACCGAAATATGTTTGTTAAACATGGAATTGTTTTTTTTTTCAAAATCGTTTTATTTTCGCAAGAATTTTTTGAAAAAAAAAATATTGAAAGTCGTAAAACGGAAAAGTGGAAAAGGTGGAAGAATATCGTAATAATTATGAATAGGTTGACAAAAGCTATTAGGAAGTCAGGTATTTCTGCACCTAGGCTCTTGAAATTTGGCCCCGATATTCTAGAAGGATGTGCCATTCAATCCATATACCGTTGATTACTTCAGGGCTATTGCGGACCTTCCTAGTTTACTACCAAAAATAAAACTAGTTTTCCATATATTGGGTGAGGGAAAAAGTATTGAGCCTTGTTCTCGATTGGTGGCTTTACGATCACATAACTTCGTAACCATCCA
>JANTOP010042101.1:0-10540 GCA_027564815.1 Symmerus nobilis | reverse complement strand
TCCGCATACATTCACATACTCGCATTCTTAATGCTAAGGGTGTAACTCAATTTTAAGTTTAACCCACGGGAGTCTTCCTCACCAGGCATTCAACTGTATATGAGAATTCGGACACAACAATATATGTAATGGATTATTAAAGCCATTCATTGTGTAATACCAACGTATTGTACAGTTTTTCTAATTTACCGTTATTACCTATAACTTGTGGATCTCCAATTTTTTGTATTTTTGGGGCCACACTATTGTTAAAATTACTAATTAATTAATATGTTTTGAAGTTTCGATATTTCCTGTTTTTTTTTTTTTGCAAATCAATATCGTCTAATTGGGATTCTTCAATAATCACAGATAAATCAATTGGCCTTAATTGACTATTTGCAAGTATTCTTGACAAGGTCAATTTATCAAAATAAGAATGTCTTTTCCGCTTTCTTTTCCATTGCTTCTTAGAACCTAATGAATCTATTGGTAACGAAACGAACTATTGGTTTTTTAGTTGATTTTTCCGTCGTTTTGCTAGAGGTCGTTTTGCTTTGTGCTGACGAAATTGAAATTGAAATAGCACTACTAGTAATACGAGGAGAAATAATACTCTTCGTAGTGGGAACACCAGACTACAATACCTGAATACAATCAGTCTACGGCATGCAAGAAACGAAGATTCTTTTCCATCTTCTTCATGTGGGAAATGAAATAAATTTATTTCAGATAAATTATTTAATTGTTTAATTTACTCCATAATTCAATTTATTAAGAAATAAATTGAATTATGGAGTATTTCATTATTTTATTTAATTATAAAAGTAAAAATATATTTTTATCAAACGTTATTTTTTCAATGTGCAATTCAAATAATTGCTCATAATCTCGAAAAACAATATTGAATTTATCTATTTAATTACGAATTAGTATCAAAAACAATATTTTTATTTAGAAATAATATTCTAATTTTTATTTATCTTCTTTTTGTAAACTTGTGGCACTCCCTTCATAAAATATTTAATTTCATCCACAATCGATTTATATTCTTCCTCAGCAAACATGATTATTATGAGATTTATAATTCCCGACAGGGTTACGAACTCTTCTTTAGTTTTATCTGAAATCATTATTTATACTTTTTGTCCTTTTAAATCAATGTATTTTTTGATACCTTTGGAGTCAATTGTTGATTTTCCGGACCACGAATAACGTATTAATACTTCGTATGCTATCATTTTCTCCAATATTCTTTTTACACTGCGTCGTATATCTGTATCTATCAGGCCTCCTGTTCCCTTAAGTATTAGAAACTAAAAATTTACTTAAAACATTATACTATTTTTAATAATATTTTATTATACCACTTGATCACGATATGTCAAGTCTAAAAGCTTTCGGTCGAAAACTTGAACTTCGGCTAAGTCTTTCATTGGTCATACCGGGCTTTCGAAATTCGGCTCCTATTTAATACATTTTTTAGTTTTTCCCATCGATTGTAACATTTCTATTATGCTAGTATTTTGCTCTTTTAAGATATTAATCGTCTCAGCATTTCTTTCATTCTGTTCTTTTAATTTTTTAATTTTCTTATTTAATGACTTAATATCTTCACATCTGTCCTTATTTAGAGTCTCTCTACTCGCCAATATAGTTTTATTCTCTTCGATTAATTTATCGTTTTGTTTTTTTAATTTTTTCAATTTATTTCTAATAGACTTGTTTTTCTCATTTACATCGATGTCTGTGTCATCTTGTACGCACTTTTCGGAATTCAAATTTGCCATTTGTGGTGAAACTGACGCGACAAGTTTCCTATTATAAGATATTGGCGTTATCGGTAAATCAATTTTATTTGTATTTGGAGTGATCATTGTTTCGTCTCTAGAGCATTGAGGAGTTCCCTTGTAAGTAGGACTTTTGTGAGCATCTGAAAAATATGTTTCAGTTGGTGCAGAAAATTGTTGGCTTTTGTTTCTGTGCGGCGATGATGACTCGATATGAGTTAAATTCGTCGAAACTGGATTATATATAGTTGTTGCGTCGCTCATTGGTAATATGGGAGTAGTGCCGTATATTTGAGGAGATGTTTCATTTCGTTTTAAGCACATTTCAAACAAATCATTGAAATTGTTTTCTGCAACATTCACGGATAATGGGTGCTGTTTATGTCTCCCAGGATTCTTTTATCCTAGAGGGTCTTGTTTCATTCAAATAAAAGCAGTTGTATGTTTGTATCTTTAAGTTTACTTTATTACTGAATAATTTATGTACAATTTACCGGTCTTATATACTAATTTGCTACGCAGAAGGCGTGTGAAAATTCCATTATTTCAAAAGCAAAGATCTCCCTGGAAACTTGCTAATGCATTCCTTTGATATCATTTCAAGCAATGGGATTGGTATTTTGATGATATCAACGGCTGCATCCGATAATCAAATATAATTTAGAATGCATGAGAATGCATTTTAACGGATGTTATAAAATCAATATCTGATATCAACATGTTTAGTCCATGAGAATGGAATTTTATCTCCAAACTCATGGTACATCAACAGTGATAATGATTGAATATCCATGCCCAATATGTGGGTGGAGGTAAAAATAAGATCAAGTAAACAATTTGATCATTGGAGATGTTATGCTTTTGAATTTACATTGTGATAACAATAATTATAAATATTTTACACTTAGACACTAACAGGTGGTTTCTCTTATAAGCTTTTCGTCTATTTTCTTCTAACTCGGAATCTGTGTTTGTGTATATCGATAGCAGAATTTCTTTATCTCGCGAGTACGAAGCTAAAAAAAATACGTTTTATAGTAGAAATAGTTTCTATTACCTGACATAAATATATTATTTACCAAAATCTGGTGAAAGTAATTTAAAATCCTTTATTTCATTCCATTCGCCATCCTTCGGTGTATGTTGTTGGGAGATGGCTCTCTTCGCTTTCGCAGAATTTTTTGGGTAAAAATATTTTAAGGTAGCATCTGAATCGTATTGGAAGAAGCTTCTTGGTACAACTTGAACTTTGTTCAACCCGTTCTCGAAAGTCTGGACGACCGCAAACATCTGTAGACCATCGACCGCTGTAGAAACTGGGGTCCATTCCATCCTATAGGGTTAGTGACAACCTATTAGTTACTAATGCGGATATAAACAATTTTTCTATTACCTTAATATTAAGTATTAATTAATATTTTATGTTGTTATTGCTCTTACATTAAGTATGAAGTACTGGAAAAAAATAATTTTTGCATTATCTTCCATTGCAAATAATTTTTTTTGTATACATGTGAGCCTCCACAACTATACTTCAGGTTCAATATCATCTGTTTCAAATATGTAAAGTTTGTCTAAGGCAATTGGTATATGAAAAAATCGTTTTGAAAATTTATGGAAAAATGTGCATTGTAGAATTTGTTACGGACATCATCAAATTGAAAAGAAAATTTGTGGGCACTTGTGCACGCTTAAGCTGTGTGGACATTTATTGCTTTACGGGAGATGTACTCCTTACGTCTTTAGATCTAACTGGATTTATAGTTCCATTTCTCTTACTAGTGGCACATCGTTTCTTTTTAATTTGCAATAGATAATTTCTTGTTTTCGAATTAATGTATTCCTGTGAAATTTTAATAAATCTAAGAACTTTCATTGGTAATTTTCCTTTCTCTAACTCTTGTCTTTTCGCTTCCGGTTATATTTGCGAAAAATAATTTTCCACTACAGCGTTGCTATATCTTTGTTTACTTCCGGCCCATAAAGGAAAAATTGTGAAATATTTCCTTAAGATGTATTCTAAAAGAGGAATATTGAACATTGAATTATATTCATTATTACTTATAATAACATATTTGAAAATAGTTGTATCCATTATTTTTTATATATTGTAACGACAGCTCCTTTTCTTTAAGAGTTCGTACAAATTTGTATCCATAAGCAATTTATTAATTATTTAATATTTGTTCACAAACAGACCTTGCCAGTTCTGATGCTCAAATAAGACTAAACTTTCTTTATTTTAAAACTCCCTTTTATACACAGCTTGATGTTCTATTTCCTAAATCTAGATATTCTATTTCCTTTCGAGAGTGTTTTTATACGTTCTATTATCTAGTATTCTTATTTTTCTTTGAACAATATCGAGTCAATTTCGTAACAATATATATTATAAGTAGGTATATTATTATATGTATCACACTAAATAAACACAACTTTTTCATAAAATTGAAATTTATTAATTGAAAGATATACTTTATTTTAGCCTTCCCTACTATATTATTCTATTCTCTTAATATTACAATAAAAATGCTTTCATAAACAACCAAAGGATACAAAAATATAGAACGCGTATTTTATGATCCAACTGGACATATACTAATGTCCAGTTACTATACCTCTGTTTTTGACTTCTTTGGGGTTTCATAGCAAATATTGGGTGGGAGGAATCTCCCTCTATATAATTGGCACCCAACGTGCTATATATTATCTGGCTCGTTCGCCGAGACGTCTTCACGGCCATAGGGGGTCTGTAGGGTCTCGCCTCCAACCGAGTGATCACCACTGTATTCATAAATTATAATATCATATAATATCATTATTATAATTCATAAATATAACGATTCGCTAAAGATCTACATATTCCTTTTTCTGATATTCAAGTGCAACATTAGATAATATTGACTTATTGGCAATTATAGTACTCATAGGCAATCGCACTGATATCGGTCGTACCCTATGAACTTATTTTGTAATAAAGATACTAATGATTTGAGAAAATAAAAACCCCTTCGTGGATATCACAAAACCTCTGTTTTGACTTCTTTGGGGTTTCATAGGAAATATAGGGTGGGAGGAATCTCCCTCTGTATAATTGGCACCCAACGTGCTATATAATTATATATATTATATTATTTAACAGTGGTGGTCACTCGGTTGGAGGCGAGACCCTACAGTCTCCCCATATGGCCATGAAGACGTCTCGGCCAACGAGCCAGATAATGTAAGGGTCGATGCTAATGTACTGGTAGGCGTCTTTACGTTATGGACCCTTGCTTCAAACGTGCTGCTCTTGTCGGACATCTCATTTATCGCATTAAACGTGACTGACATCTTGGAAATCGGTTTTAATTCATCGGACATCAGGTATAACTTATCGGATACCTCATCAATCGTATTAAACGTGACTGACAAACAATAATAAACAAACAAACAACTCGAATTGTAACAAACGCAATTCGGCGATTTTATATTTTATGTTCTTAATCGTAAGTTAATTATTTGCGTCTTGTGCTGCCACATACTCCCCCTCTAGCGACAGCGATACCTCGAATATTTTGCATGTCAAGGTTATGAGTTTCGTTGGGAATTCTATGTAGTGTAGAAGTTTTAGTTTCGTTTTAGTAAGACAACTTTTCTGCCAGATCTAGGTTTTTTCTGTGTACGTGGCGTCAGCTAGGCCATCCGATTAGGCATTTTCGTTAAATGCCGGTTTCAATCGGTCGATCAAAACTACCTTGTTCACGTTTTTTGCTTTAATGACGAACGTTTTTGTATTTCGTTTTATCATGGGGAACGGGCCTGTATACGGTTGTTGCAACGGTCTCAGAACTGTGTCGTTTCGCAAGAACACGAATTCACAGTCGTTCAACTCTTTAAAAATGAAAACTTTTCTTGTCGTATGATACGATGTCAGGGTAGGACGGGCGGTTTGAGGGTGCTATCTAAGAGCTCTGATGAATTCCCCCTTTACCCCCGGCTGGCTATGGTCGCAAAGAAAATCACCTGCCGATCGATTTTGTGCAGAGTTAGCAACTTATCAATAGAGATATCAATAACAGCAGATTGTTTCACTCCACCAAATATTACGCTCTCTCTCTCTTTTTTACTTTTCACTCAATTATCGACAAAGACTTATCAACCACTAAGTAGGTGTTGATAAATATACTAAGTGTTGATATATAATTATCAAATTATCAAATTTCACTGATTTGTAGTAAAAAAGAGTAAAAGTATCGTGAAATATATAATAACTCCCACTCGCATAAAAATTCAAAGCGCATAATACCTAATTCCGTTATTACCAGTAAAATGAACAAATAATATATAGAGCACCACATATTGAACCGAACACACGTCTAGCTGATTTTCACTTGCGTTCTTTTGTATATCAAACACGGTTTCGTGGGTGGAGGGTTCCTTTTTTGTTTGTTTTCTTTGTTGAGACGCAACGAGACATCAAAATAGTTAAATGAATGTATGTATGAATGTGTTTGGTGTATATTCGTTGACTGTTTGGCATGTGTTTGGTTCAATATGTGGCGGGCCTTATGGAAATCTGTTGTCTTATAATAATTCTGATATATCATTTGTATCGTACGGTCTACCTTTGAAAAAGTTATTAATTTTAGAAATAAAAGTGAATGGCGACAAATCGTGAACAAATTCGCAACCTCATTTTCCGCGAGTTCAAACGGGGGCATACAGCTGACAAACGCTAGCACCGACAAACGTTCAGCTCCCGAATCGACATGTCGTCGATGGTTTGCCAAATTCCGTTCCGGCAATACGCACCAAAGACAAAAACCGCTGCGGACGCCAATCAACCATGAACAAGCGAACCTAACGTCGGTTAATTGAAGCGAATCTAACCAAAACAACGCGCGAACTGATCCAATATTCAAAATCCACCGTCTATGGTCATCTGCGCAAACTTAACAAAAAAAAGTTCCACACGAACTCAGCGAAATCCCAGATGTTGCTTCGTCGGATTATCATCTCTTCCGCTCGTTATAACATTTTCTGCGCGGTCGCCGCTTCACTGAGACGAAAAAGTGCAACAGACCCTTCAAACTTTTTCGATCAGAAACCGCAACAATTCTAGAGAAGTGGTATTTTGCTGTTTTTATCTAATTACTTACTTTTTTTAAATAAATTCCTCTACGTCCAATAATCCAATCCAATATTCAATCAATATCCTTTATATTCAATAATCCAATAGCCTTCATTCCTTCTTTGTTTTCCAAAATTTATTTTTTTTATTACTATAAACAAAACACAACCAAGACTCAAGTACTCAACGATTATTTTGAAATTATGATGAAATTGCGTCAGTAGCAATTGTGAATTAAAAATTCACAATGTTCGTTTTGATATAAATCTGACAGAACAAATCAGATTGAAATCTAAACCAGTGGTTTCGATGATAAATCTGTTGACTTGAAATTGGATTGCAATTTTGCCATTGGTTCTTTTCGAACATTCTGGAGGATGATAAATTGAACCTTGAATCACCAATTAAAGCAATTTCTATGGGCATATTAGTGAACATTGTATTTCAGCGGAAGTGTTTGTCAATGTTAAATAAATTATCGTCACGTAAATGGATTACCTGCAAATTTTCATTTCAGGTTGACTTGAAACATTCCTTTGAACGATATAAATTATGTAGGATTGCAAAATAATAAAGAGTCTTGGGAGAAATTATGAAACGATCTATAAGCTGTAATTCCTTGTGGCCCATTTTCGTAATGTACTTACCTAAGTTAGAAAAGTTACTTTCAGAACACCATCAATTTATAGCCCTTTTCCATTTGTAAACAATGCAATTGAAATTTTTCTCACCACTTTATAATTATACAATTAAGGGATTACATACCTCCAGGTTCAGTAACAGTTAATGTTTTAATTTTTTAGTTTTTGGATTTGCATCTTTAAAAATAAGATAAAAATACATTGGATATTACTAATTAGTCCTTAAACTATAACAAAATACGTGCGAATTCTTTTTACTCCCAGACCCTGGTCGGTAGTAATAGTTTCCGGTACACCAAATCTTGCTATCCAGTTGGACATTAAAACATATGCTATGGTGTCGGATTTACAGTCCATAATCGGGATCGCCTCTGGCCAACGCGTGTAGCGCTCAATGCACGTAAGCAAGTAACAATACGCATCCGATGGAGGTAATGGTCCTAATTTATCTATAGATATTGGCGAACTGTCGGTAATTTTAATCTCTCTATTTGGCTTTTCACGTGCCTACCCGTCTTTGCTAATAGGTAATCAATGCAACTTTTTGCCCACTCCCGGACATATCTATTAATGGCGGGCCAAATGATACGTGAGCACATTAATTTCTGGGTGAACCTAATGCTGGGATGTGCAAGTTTGTTCACCTCACGGAAAAGATTTGTCCGGAGATGAGCTGGTATGTACGGTCATGTGCCAGTATGGTAGCTAAAGATTTATTACTTGTATTGAAAGCGTCAATAGCCGCGTCCGTCCACTGAATGACTGTTCTGTCTCGTTTTTTTATTATTTTTGTGAAACTAATGCAGTGGGGCTTGAATTTGGGCTGCGTTCCGTAAAAACCTGCGATAAAAATTCAGCATTCCGAAGAAACGCCTTAGTTCGTGCACGGTATTAGGGCGCGTAAAATTAATAATGTTAATTACTATATCTGGAAGCGGTTTGATACCTTGGTTATTTACTAAACGGTCTAATAATGAAACTTCAGTGGCAGAAAAGTGACACTTGTCGAAATTTATCACCACCCCATGAGACGATAGCCTACTGAAAATTTCATTAAGATGGGCCAAGTACTCCTCGTGCGAATTAGATGCAGCTAATAAGTCGTCTATATATACAAAACAAAACTCCATACATTTTAACACAGAGTGCATGCACCTCTGAAAGGTGTGAGCGGCGCGGCGTGTCTCAGACCGAACGTCATCCTTGTAAATTCAAACAAACCGAATGGCGTGGTGATTGCCGTTTTCTCAATGTCTTCGTCACGAATCGGTATTTGGTGGTATGCGCGTACAAGGTCGATAGTGCTAAAAATCGTGCAAACCACTAGTTCATGAGATAAATCTTGGAAATTAGGAATCGGATACCGGTCGGGAATGGTTACTGCGTTTAACCTCCTGTAATCCCAGCACGGTCTCCATTTCCCATTTTTCTTCATTACCAAGTGTAGAGGGCTTTCATAATGACTTTTGGAAGGCCGGCATATCCCCTGTTCTACCATGTATTCGAACTCTCGCTTAGGTAAAATCAATTTGTTCGGTGCGAGTCGCCTAGGTTTCGAAAATACTGGCGGGCTACTTTTTAAAATGTGGTGCGTAACGTTATGATTATTTTGGGTATTCGCGATTTGTAACGGTTGCGTTATTTCCTTGTATTTTGTAAGTAACTCGTAAATTGGTTCGTCTAAACTACCGCGAGAAATAGTAGACAGTCGTGTAAGTGCCACGGTGGTGGTATTTACGAAAGAGGACAAAGATGTTCTGGTATCTATAAGCTTTCTGTTCCTTACGTCAGTAGATAGGCTATCCCGTTTCTGGCCCACAGTAAACCCCCGATTTACGCCTCCTTCAGTCAACCACCAATTTACGTAGGAGCGCCTCATACTAGGCCTACCCCGTCAAAATTTTGGGGTGTGACATATGCAAGTGGCAGGTGCACAGATTCCAATGACAGCTGAAATTATGATTCATAAGTCATAATTTCGGCTGCCAGTTGAATCTGCTGGGACACCCGCAGGTGTCCCAATACTGAAATTATACCTGAAAAAGACCACCCCCACCCATGAAATAAAAACTCCAAATTTAAATATTTTAATAAAATTGTATTTTTTTATAATTTTATTTTAATTTTTTTAACTAATCATTTTTTCTTAATAATTTTTTAACAATTATATTTTACATTTTTTTCTTGTATTATTGTATTATTGTATTATTGTCCTGTATTATTTTCCGGTATGGAGGCGGGCACGTCCGCTTCCGCACAGTAAGTTCAGCTTCTGGCGGACACGTCCGCTTCCGCACAGTAGGATCAGCTTCTGGCGGGCACGTCCGCGTCTACATAGTCTGATCAGCAATTCTTTTTCTCAATTCTGAGATCTATTAAACACAAGGAAAAAAGAAGAAATATTATAATTATCAAGCATAATTATAGTTATAAATCACTTACCTTAGTTGATACATTTTTTTTATCCGCCGTACGTCTCCGTATCGAGGGATCCCCATTTTTTGGTGTATCAATCAAGATTATATTTTTTTCTGGCTTGGCGGTTGTTGTTGCGGTCGTGGTGCCAATGGCTTGCTAAATGATGCAAGCAAATCGTCATCGCTATGCGGCTGATGAGCCGTTCGATTGCGTACCACGGGTGGTAAAATTATCTATTGCATCACTTTGCGATATACAGTGTAATCCGCTTATAATGAACCCTGAGGGGCCCACAAATTTTATCCATTATATCCGGATGTTCATTATATCTGAATCTCAGTTATTCTTGTAACTAAACGTAGGATATTTTGCTTTATTTATTTTTTATATCCTTAAGGACATTTTTTATTTATATTGGAGCATTCAAATTTTTTAAATAATTACCAAATCGTCGCTTGTGACGAACCCATGCAATCTATATTTTGATGTTATATTTTTTTCCACCATTTCTTCTGTATAACACATTTAGAACATGAATACAACTATTTAATTTAGAACATGAAATTCGAACTAGCCGGGTAGGGGTGGGGGGTATCAAG
>JANTOP010042090.1:0-10540 GCA_027564815.1 Symmerus nobilis | reverse complement strand
TTGCATGCAAATGAAAATGTCAGTTTGTTCTCAGTTTCTGTCAAATATCAAATTAAAGAGAGAGGTTGGGAAAAAATTCGACTGCAAATTATCCCATGGAAACGCTAAGTAATTTCTCATATTCCATCACAGTCTCCCATTTGACAAATACCATTTTATTACTCTGCGTGAATGGAATGGGGTTGTGGACATGTCAATCGAAGACGATATAAATAAATTCAAATAATGTTATGATATCAATAATATTAAAATTTAAAAAAATAGCTTGGACATAATTATAAAGACACCTAAAAGTTTAGTCAAAAATAAACGTAAGAATGTACTATTTAATTAGATTTCGTTATAATTTTTATTTCAAAATCAGTGCATAGTTGCCTGCCTATTATTTCGAATTATTTTTTCAATTCTTTTTGGCATTGACTCAATCAAACGTCGGCATCGTTCCAACTGAATAGCTTCCCAAGCCGCTTTCGTTGCTAACCATAATTGCTCTTGATTTTTCGGTCTCTGGCGGCCAACAACGTCTTTTAAGTCTTTCCACAGGTGTTGAATAGGGTTTAGGTCCGGGGACTGCGCTGACCATTCTAGGAGGTTAATATTGATTGACTGAAAGAATTGTTTTGCACGTTTGGAGGTATGTTTAGGGTCGTTATCTCATTGATAAACCCATTTTATTGGCATTTCCTCCTCAGCAATGGCAGCATTACATTCTGAAGGATATTATTAACGTAGAATAACGAATCCATGGTTTGCCGAATCCAAATAATTGGGCCTACGCCGTTCCATGAGAAGCATCCCCATATCTTAATATTTCCACCGCCTTGCTTAACCGTTTTTTTCGTATAGTTTGAACGAAACTCTTGCCTGGGTGGTCTTCATACCGATATTCTGCCATAAGAACCAATTAAATTTATTTTGGATTCGTCGTTCCATAAAATGTTCCTACATTTTCTTATCCCTTCACTACTATTCCAATTTTCATGAATTTTAGAAAACCTCAAACGGTCGGCCATGTTTTTCTTACTCAACAAAGGAACCTTTTTAGCAGTTCTGCCAAAAAGATTGTTCTCTACTAGAGATGCAATGTTTAGTTACTTTTCGGATCCGAGTACTCGGATCTATTTAACTATAAGTACTCGTAACATTGTATTAGGTACCGGTACCTATCTATATGCACCGTTGCGACTTTATTCTGCATGGCAATATATACACGGTATTTTATATCGGTAGATATAGTACTCGAATCTGTTGACCTTGGTATAATCGTGTTAGTACATTTTATTTGGTACCGAGAACTCATGTATATAGAAAAAAAAACAAACGTTTGCTTTATATACGCGAAGCTACTTTATTCTTACGTGTTTATAATTTTTCATTCGTATCCATAAAATAAAATACATAAAATCAATATAAAACAAAAATATGGGTAGTGGGATAATATGAAAGCGAAACCAAAAAAATAGAGTCGAATAAATGTAACGAGTATTTCTGGAAACGAATGCTCGTTAATTTCGGATCCTAAAAGTAACGAGTATAATGTAACTAGTACTCGAATCTTTTGCATCTCTATTCTCTACTAATCTTCTGCGAACAGTTCGAGCACTAATTGGCAGATGGAGTTCCATTTTGATGTCCTTAGACGATTTAAATGAGTCACAGTTACTAACATGTGTTATTTGCCGATCAGTTGAATTGTTGTTTTGCTCTTGGGTCCTCGCTTTAACTTCTTTTTTTTAGGTTTCAGTGCATTCTCAACCATTCCCTTGGAACAACCAATCGATATTTCTAAGGGATTTACCTTCATCACTCGACTTTCTAATTATTCTGCGCTCATCTGGTGAACAAATCACACCACGACCCATCTTTGCTGACATAAAATACAAATAAATGCATAAATTGCACTTTTTATTGTTAAAAATAGTATAAAATACCTTACAAAATTTATTTACACGAAATTAAATTGTACTAAAACAATTTCAAATACTTTGAAACCATGTGTCTTTAAAAATATGGCCAGCAAATATTTGACACTACGAAATAAAGTTTTGTTATTTTCGTTAAAAAGCTTTGGTTCAGTTTGTATTGTTCATTTTTTTAAACAGTTTTAAGTGCTACTATTTCGCAACAGTTGGCGCAATGATTCAAATAATAGAAATATTTTAAATCCCTGTTTACCACGCCTATACCCATTTTACCCAAATTGCTCGAGCTTTTAAAGCTTCATATATGTAATTGTATATGTTTCGCACTCAAGAAAGCTTCGTTGGTAATCACTGTTTTAAATGTACATTCATAAATTTGCAATGAGATGAGTGCTTTAAAAATATGACCATCACTGTATATTGTATAGTGCGGGATTTAGAACTATAATCACAGTAGAATATGTAAGTGGACAGTTTATAAGTAAAAATATCAAAGATTTATAATTTACACTCAATAAAGTTTACCTGTAGTTTCAAAGTACAACACAGCCCAGGAAAGTTAGAATTCTCCAAGATTTTGGTCAAGCTGAGTTTTTGCATAGACCTTAAGTTTGGCTTCAACGTTTAAGAAAAGTACTCAGGGATATCATTTTTTGCAAATATTTGGTTTACTTTTGGTCGTACATCAATTCCAGTTATTATAAAAGTTGTAGATCAGAAAATTATATAAAATATACCAAAGAATTTGTATACGTATTTTTATGTAGGTGCTACCGTTCTCATATCAAACGGCTGATAAAAAGTTAATGCATTCATTTCCTCGCCATCGAAGAGGTAAAGTGCACGGCGTTTTTTTTACATAGTGTACACTTAAAGATCTACTTCTTCCTTTTCTTCTCCATCTTGTTCTATTGGCAACTCTTCCTCTTTTTCAGTATATTCAATATCTTCAGTAGGCATTTTTGCCATTACCTCTTCTCAATCCTCTCTACGTCCGAAATATGACAGTTATACTGTGGAGACCATACAATACTGCAATATTCCAAGTGTGGGCGGACAATGGAGCAGTATAGGCTTTTAAGCGTGTTTGGATCTCTATAATTCCCAGAAAACCTCATAACAAATCCGAGGACTGAAAACTACTTTGAAAATACGTAGTCATAATGATTTGTAAATGTTAGCTTTTCATCGAATAAAACACCAAGACCGCGATATTCGTGAATCTTACTAAGATAAAGGGGTATTCTAGTCTAGAGGCATGAATTATGATATTAAAAATATTTTTTGTTTCGCTTGTACAGAGCTTCAAAAACCGCCCGAAATTCAGGCCTCTAGATTAGAATGCCCCCTTAATGTTTTTGTTTTGATCGAGTAAGAGAAGTGAAACGGTTCGCGTTTTTGATGAAAGTTAACAAAAACACATTTCTTGATATTAAGCCCCAAGTTGTTCTCATTACACCAATCTGACAATGAATCGATGTCCTGTTGTAACAAATTACAATCGTAAATGCTCCTTATCGACGAATATATTTTCAAGTCGTCAGCATACATTAGACAATTGCTGTATCTGATCTTCGTCGGAATGTCATTAACAAATAAAAGAAGTAATACTGACCCCAAATGACTACCCAGTGGGACACTTGATCTAACTTGACCTTAACCAATTGAGACCGATTACTAATATACGATTCAATCCAATCCCATAAAGATAAGTGTAGACCCACAATGCGTAATTTCTGAATCAAGGTTCTGTGATGAACTCTGTCAAAAGCCTTACACATGTCTGTATTCACAACATCTACTTGCTCTCGTTTTTCAATAGCACTTAAAGTGAAATTAGTGAACTGAGTTAAGTTGGTAGCAGTTCACCGACCTTTTAATGTTGACACTGTGATATTATGTGTCTCACATGACAAGATAAAATATTACAAACTATGGATTCAAAAAACTTACTCAAGGTGGGAAGTATTGATATACCCCTATAGTTTGAAATATAATTTCTCGAACCCGATTTATGAATTGGGGTTACGTGTGATAGTTTCCATCAAGCTGGGAAGACACCAGTCGATAAGGACTTATTAAACAGTAAACACAGAGGAACCGCTAGTGAATCGGAACATTTATGTCAAGTTATTCCTTTTTGAACCCTCTCTCTTCCACATTATTTTTAGATTTCATGAGAAAATATTTATCACTCACTACTTAACCCCGCGAACTCCGTTCCGCGCCAAACGTCTTTATTAGTCAACAGATGGCGTTGTGTTTTGTTGTGGAAATCGATTACATTATAGTCATATTCTTTTCTAGAGGTGGTGGTGTACACTTTTTATTTGCATCTCGTTCTTTCTAATGTGAAATTTGAAAACATTGGAGTGAAGTGTACACCGCATCTCTAGAAAAGAAGATGACTTATGAGTCACGGGTGAATGAATAAAATACAATTTGTTCGCATTTAAACAGTATTTTAATTTAATTTTACGCTTTATGATATACCATTGGGCCATAAAAATAATATTTGAAATTGAAACACAGCGCCATCTATTGTTTACTTACACAACATAAAAATAAGATTGTTTGAGGGAATTTCTATAACTCTCACCGCTATCTATTGAAAATTTATAGAACGTAGAAGTGAATTCAACCCTTTCTCTATTATAAACCTTAAATTCGAAATTAAATAAATTTACGTTCACTAATCGTGATAACAACTTCGAAATTTCCATGAAATCGGTTGAGTGGTTTCGGAGCTTAGCGTAAACGAACATCGCAACATGAGATTTTTATATATTAAGAAGATCTATAGGGTAAAACACCAAATAGTCAGACAGTACCCATTATTCGGATACTTGTGTTTTAAAATGTTGAGAATATTTGAATTTAACATGTTCATGGAATTGGGGGGTTTTACCCGATTATTTGTATTTTGTGGTTGAAAAGGCGTTGTCGAAGATTGAGGACAACGTAAAAATGAGAGAGCGTAAATTTGGTGGAGTGATAAGCCTACTCTTCAATAAAGACCAAAACCAATCCACCGGTTCTGCGAATGGCTGATTTCACAAAAATCGTATCTTTTTCTCAGCAAATTATCTCAAATTATCATTCATATCTGGCCGATTCCCATATAAATGATATGTAATTTCCCCTTTCCCCTTGCCGCTTTTCTATACTATTAAATTAATTTGTTGTTGCTTTCTATATATTTTTTTATCGAAAATATTGCCCCTTCTCTTGCACCTGAGAACTGCAAAATATTTGTTCCACTATTAAAATTTAGGTTAGGGAAAAAATATTGAGCCTTTTTCTCGATAGATGGCTTTACAATCACATAACTCCGTAACCATCCATCGCATCAGGCTATATTTACGTGCTTCTATAGGTGACACTTCAAGCTGCAATTTGACAGTAAGTAATTTTATTGAATTTGCATTGTTACAACAAAAGTTGTTGCGTCTTAAAGATGAATGAAATTTCTGAAAAAATTCGTTATATTTTACTATATCACTACGATCAAGGTGAGAATGCATCGCAGGCTCGTGAAAAAATTTGTGGTATTTTATTTACGGTTAAGATACTTTATCAAAAGCAACAGCCAAGAGATGTTTCGCTCGCTTTGGTTCTGAAAATTTTGATGTCAAAGATGCACCTCGGTCTGGTCGACCAATCACCGAAAAAGTCGATGAAATCTTGGAAATGATTAAGGAAGACCAGCATGTAAGCACTTATGACATTGAGCTAAATATTGATCACAAAACAGTTTCAACCATTTGCATAATGTTGGATACAAAAAGAAGCTGGATGTTTGGATGCCACATGAATTGACTTATAAAAATTTATTGGACAGAGTTTCCATCTGCAATTCACTATAACAGAAGTTCTACTCTGGGATTATGGTTTTACCGGAAAAATGGCAAAAGGTCATCGATCAAAATGGCACATATTTGGTTTAATAATACAAAATTCTTATTATAGATTAGTAATATAATATTACCATCTATGATTTTTATACAAAAAATACCGGTGATCATCTTCTTCTCCTCATGTGTAAGGAGCACATGACAACACACTAAACATTAGATATCTTTAAAGCATATGCGCGCGCATCTATTTAAAAAACGTATTAGGTTACTTATTTATGTATACAATCTGTACATGGACTTGCTAAAAAGATGTAAGCTCAGACCATTATCGTCTCGGATGTGATATTAATAGAAAGAAACATAATTGCCGTAGGAGCAGAGAGTGTACTCTCGAGTACAGCATTGAGCCACATGACGTTAAAATAACCTGATATTGATGGGATGGGATGAGTTCTCGTCTATTATTAGTCCATATAATAAAAGCACCGGAGAGTGTGTATATAATACCCCTCAAAGTGGGCTTCTTTATGAAGGATGTACACATCATTTGTAAAAGTTTTATTAAATGATGGCTATGCATATGTAAAACCAGAAATGGATTGAGAAGTTGTATGTGTACCGAAAGAACGAGTAGGCATTTTCAATTAAGCTTTAGTTAAAATGGTGGTGAGGAAATACCTTTATGTATTATTTTAAATTAAGCTTGACATAACTAGTTTTTATTGATAAATAGGTGTAGTATATTCTTCTGAATTTGATTTTTTCTGAATAATATTTACCTGATGTGTGTAGGTGTGAGATTGTTGCTTCATACATTTCTGTATACGAAAAATAGTTAGTACCTCACTGTTACTCGGTAACATTTTGCCAACGGATTGTTTTTTTTTATCTGAATCAAAAAATGATCAATCATGCATCCAGCTCCATGATCATGATTCTTATGTTTTTTTTGTAAATACAGCAAAACCTGTAGTAAGCGACCACCCACGGAACGGCGAATGTTGTAACTTTAAGTTGGTGGTCGCTACTAGAGGACTACAAACTAACAAAAGAGTCAATCGGGTTAATGGACAGATTTGAGTTCGAATGCTGACCTGCACAAACATTCTATTATTGTAATTATAAGCGATTAGATGATGTTTCCATGCCCCATTTTTACTGAATATAATGATAACTGTAATCAAAATTTGGATGCAGACCACAACTTCACTGTTAACTATTGAATGGTTGCATTATTTTGGAGGGATTTTTAAGACAGGGCGCAACTTGTTATATATCGCATAGGGGCATACTGTTGCTATATTCGTGATGATGCACCATCTATAGAATATAGTTTTTAGCGAAGCTTTTCGTGTATGACTTTTCATTGTAGAGTAATCAACATATTTTTTTTAGCTTTGAATATGTCGAATTACATGGCAACAAAACACTATTTGCGGGAAGCGTTACTTTCTTTCTTTAATTCGAAGAATAGCTCTGCTGAAAGTATAGTGAAAACATTCTTTTTGTGCGTCTACGTTTTAATATATATACAAAGAGAAAGCAAAATAAAAACCATAAACACATTGCGATAAAAGCAAAGAAATATGCGCTTGTATTTCTCGTCTCTCTTATCGACGCTATTATCGTTAGTCGACTCCCCAACATATTCAGATCCTTAGAAGTTTATTTCAACCGCCACCTCATCGGGTATATCATTCCATATTTTTTTGTAGAGCAATCCTGAATTTCGTCAATTGCATTTTTTTGTATGTTCAATAGCTTTGATGACATATATGCTCAGATGCAGTAATCCAATAGCTTAATATCTGGAGAAATGTTGGCCATTCTTCAACACTGATGAAATCTTGTAAATTTTCTCAAGACCACTGTTGTAGACTTTTAGCTTTATGATCAGGGTCAGAAACTTACTGGAAGCAAAAGTCATCTGGATACAACATTTTAACTGCTGGTAACATGTTATCAATCAAGATAATGTTCGAATATTTATTTGAATTAGGTAGGTTAAAAAAAATGTGTCCTTTCCAAATATTCGGATTCTTAATCTAAAAATATTAATACGGTTCTTTTTATTTTTTCTCTCCTCCCCCTAATTTGGCAATGACAAATGACCTGTTTTTAGATTGAACCTACCTAATTATCAATCAAAGCTAACGACAATATCCCCGTCGGAGTTTCCGCACCCCATGCCATTGTACTATTTATATATAGGGTAG
Organism: Symmerus nobilis; assembly: GCA_027564815.1. Lineage (NCBI taxonomy): Eukaryota > Metazoa > Arthropoda > Insecta > Diptera > Mycetophilidae > Symmerus > Symmerus nobilis. The sequence goes on along the minus strand of JANTOP010042090.1, from coordinate 2,545 downwards.
GTCGGGGCATGTTGTCACACATTTGGTCTCAAGATTTTTGCATTTTTTTCCTTAAATATTTGAGAAGGCTCGGGCACACCAACGTTTCGAGTAAACCCTTGGCTACAATTGAATAGTATAGAATTTGGTTCAATCGTAACGCTATAGCTTTTAGTTAAGAATTTATAAGGGAAGGTCACTTGTGACAACGTGCCCCGCAACCCGGGCAAGTTGTCAGACAACATTTACTTGCTTTGAACGTGATATCTAAACTCAAATAAAGAATAATATCAATTAAATCTGGTATGCTACAATGTAAGAAAGTACAATCGTCCATAGAAAAGTGTTTTTGTGCAAAATAGTGCTTGAAATACAACATTTTTCTCTTAATCGTGACATACGACAAACGATAGAAAAATTTAACTGATTTCTAGATGTTTTTCTCGTGTTTTTAGCTAATTTTAACGATGAAATTATTCAAAACATTTATTTGACATTAGATACAATTATTTAATGCCCGTGCCACATGATTTGGGAAAACGAACGATTTTATTTACGATTTACCTAATTTTACCGTAATAATATAAAATTTTCACAATTAAAATTGTAGAAAATTTAAAATATTGTTTAATATTATTAATTTTATAAGTTAAACCCAATTTGTAATAGATAATATATTACAATAAATAATTGTTTGTTTTGTCGTCCAATTTGCAAATAAAGTAGTTCATCCGAAGATTCTCAATATTTTTTTTTCTTTACATTTCTTTTCGGATGATTTTGCCGTTCATTTTCGGCTAGTTGGTTTATTTGTAAATCAAATAATTTCTCGAATTATATTTCAGCCGATTCGAAACCTAGTGATGTAACTCTCATTATTTTCAGCTGTGACAACGTGCCCCGGGGAATTTGTGACAACGTGCCCAATGGTATTTTATCACTTCCAAGAGGCTCACGGCCGCTGTGTTTAAGATATTCAAATTGTTACCTAGACCATTCGTTCAAATTGGTACATGCCCCGGTCTACCCTACTATACATATCGGAACCATCCTATTTTTGTTTACCTCAGGAATATCAGTTGTGGTCATTACCTTCTCATTTTGCGGGTTGTGAGATTTTTGTAGCAAAAATGTTTCTCATCCGACAATATGATATCACTTTAACTATGCCTCTAAGATAGCTGACGGCATTTTGTTTTTTTCTGGCGTCCTTCTGTTTGTCTCACGACCATGAGTTATTATTTTTGGTATGCTTTTAGGCCTAACTTCCGTTATATACCGATGATCGGATTATACTCATGTATTTTGCTAATTCCCTCTCTGAAAAAGCAGAATTTTGATGTACAGTTTCGCAAACTGCTTTTATAATTTTATCCAAGTATTTTTTTTTATTACCACACGCTGTCTCTATAAATCTGGCATCTGTGCTTTGGGCTCATTTTCTATTCAAATTATGCGCTTTTAAGGGGGTCCGTCGGGTATGACGTAATTTACATAAAACTGTCGGTGCCTTCTTCTTGACAATCACTGAATATTATATTAGATTTTGATTAAATTTGATAGCCTATTTATCTTCCCAATTAACAACTTTGTTCTGTTGGATTTCTAAAATAAAATTATCCAAGCGCTGCAGCGCCAGGTGAAATTCGGATTTTATTTTTAATAAAGTTTTTGCATTTATAAAAAATCGCACATTTGAAAATTATCAATTCCCACCAGATAGTTTGTTGCAAAGGGATGTACGAATAAGACAAAAAACAAAGACCCGATATATATAGTAGTAGTTTCTGAGAAAAATGTACGAAAAGTTCTATGTACAATGACGTGATACCAGACCCCCTCGATTTTACACTTTCATAATGTATGTTCCCTTCAAATATAATATTTTTATTTGTTACCGCTTGACATCCATATTGATTATAATTTAATATGTAATTAAAATTACATTTATTGCGTACCAACGTATAAAGTAGATCACTTTCTATTAAAATATGGTTCATATGTGAATTAAATTCCTAATATCTTAAGTGGGACGGTTACTTGTGGCCACCCTCTAATATTTAACACAAGATACTATACATTCTGCAAAATCCTTATACTAATGGCTTATTTTCTACTTTCAAGATATAATTGACGTTTCTCATGTTGACAACTTAAAAGTTACAATTTATTTTAACGTTATCTGTCATTTGTTCAAAGAAATGTTATTCATTAAAAATCGATTTCATGTAATTGATGTTTATTGGCTATACTTTTGGAATATGCACTATTATTCGAATGAAATGGGTACTTTATGTAGTCCGAATTTACTTCGTTTGGATTATCAGTTCGAAAATTTAAATTCAAATCGTATAGTATTATTATACAATAGTAATAAGGGATGTGTTCCGGTTGTGGGCATGCTCCGGTTGTGGGCACCCCTGCTTAACTTTTGACAGCAAGCAAATGCTTTTGACCTGAATACTGCCGAACGTGTACGTTCACAGTAGGTACGTGATTTTTGTGCTGATACCGGAACGAATAGACATGTTTGCTGTATAGCTGTGAACAAAATAAAAATAAGTGG
>JANTOP010042079.1:0-10541 GCA_027564815.1 Symmerus nobilis | reverse complement strand
TTGAATATTAAATTTTGGTGGCCAACCACTGATTCTATTTTTTAGTGGCCAATCATTGATTCGGCACCCTATTTGTTGTCTTGTTAGTACCGCCAATTAGGCTTTTAATTCCATATTTTGTAAATAAATAAATAAAATAATAATTGCCGAATATTGAATAAAAGGACTTGAGTTCGGAAAGAGGCTTGTTCACCAATGTTGTTATATATATCTATAGAAAATTCATAAATTATATTATACTTGTGACATACATAACATAAAACATGATTTATTTAAATAAATTAAATTTTCCCATTAAAAATGACCAGAAATAACAAGGAATTATTATTTTTTTCGGATTCGTAATCTTTCTGGATATCTATGATTGGGTATTTATTTTTAATCCCGCTATTATCCAGCTAGTAAACAAATTTTCTACCCTTAAAAAGTGAAAAACTCGTAATGAAATTAACAAATGAAATAGAAATAAAAATTAGTTAGCCATAAATGTCTCACATTAAAAGGAAAATTAATATCTTCAAATAGTACCCGGCATCCCATGCTACGAAACTACAGGGACTATAAGAAAGGCAATGATCAAAAGTGGTATGGAGTAGTTTTCGAGGCCATCGAAAGAAAACAATGAAATCTATACAAACTTTTCTTCTCCATCAAACAATATTAGTCCTTGTAATAAAATGTCTATCTATCATTTCATTGCCTTTTGTGAAGCAACCCATAGCCAAAATAAACATCGATTTTATTTAAATTGGTCATTTAATGTTTGGTGATATATTAACTTACGATTTCTCTAAAATTAACAAAAGGCTATAAGGTTTAATGGGTTTGATAAACTGGAAACTAAAAATAGTATTATATTTATGGCAAGGAAACACCCTATAATAAATAATAATGGAATTTGATTGCACATTTACTACAACAATACATGCAAATTACGAGTATGAAAATGAGGAATCTTTTTATAAATTTAAGAGAGGTTTCGCCATTTACATAATTGTTTGTTTTTATTACCAATTCTATAGGAAATATCCGCATTCATTCAATGAAATAGTAGATTTATTACCAACAATAAATCATTCCTATTCCTACAGTCAAGAATGAAATACAATTCTGTAAGGTTTGGTTTAGTTGATTTGAATCCATTTGTAGATATAAGTCTAGCTTTTGTATTTGTATTATTAATGTAATAAAATTTTTTCAAGAAATTGAATAAATTTCGTACCCATCATATTATTTATTTACTGATGAACTTTGGAATCCCATGGGAGAATTTTGGAGTTCATCTTATCTTTACATATTCGTAGAAGTTTTTATCCTACTAAACGATCTGAATTCGATTGTAGGGTTGTAGTCTACAGAAGAATTTAAACTTATTTTATTTTTGAGTTTATGGTATGGTATGGTAGGTAACCATACGTGTGAATATTAAGATAATTATCTTTAAATTAGCAATTTCCTGCATAGGTTTCATTCGCATATAGAGTTTTTAACGTCTTCGATATTAATACTAATTTGCTACATTTTGTAATTTATCAAGCATTTCTACGCAATATTTTTGGAAATCTATGAGTTAGATGTTGGTATTGCGATCACATTTATTAATTTGTATAACGTTCATATATAAGGGTTGAAGGGTGTTTGAATAATAATGTGTACTTTGTAATGGTATGTTCGAAACATATGGTTGAAATACATAAATTTTTGTGGTATTCTTCCTAAAATCCTACATTTAAAAACCTAAAAAGTAATTAGTATAAATGTCACTCTCAAAAATTATCTATCCCATTTTGGTGGTAATACTGCAAATAAACATAATTTGTATATTGCCATTTGAAAATTTTATTTTCATATTAATTCCATACGATATTTTAAATCTCATCCTAAATATAACGTAAAATCAACTACCATTTTCCCCTAGTCATTTCCATGCTGTCATTTTTAACCTAAGGCACCGTATGCCTGAGAAAGAGTAAACTTTTTGTTCATTGTATTCCTCTTAAATATATATATACAAATACTTGTTCATTTAGGAAAAATATGTGACCTATTTTGTAAAATGATTAGCTTTTCTCAAAATGACCGTGCCGTGACCGTATTGTCGCTATTATTTAATTGTTTTATTCCGTAACGACAAATATTGTATTTTAAACAAACAGTACTGTTTAGGGCAGTGATGGCCAACCTTTTTGAGAAGTGGGGGTCACATCGACGACGATCTGGCAAAACGACGAAAAAGCCAAAATTTCAAAATCGGCATTTATCTTTTTAATGAATAACCATGACATGGTAATTCACTTAAAAGCAAAATCTCGGATATTGAGATTTTGGCGTTTTCGTCGTTTTGCCAGATCATCGTCTACATTTTGTTAATTTTTTTTATAGTACTAGCTCATGGGTCACTCAGTGAGTGGCGTGTTTGGGACAATTTGAAATTTCGTAAAAGGACCGTTATCTGAATAGAAAATAGATTTTGAAAAGAAAAAATTAAGTTCGAAACTTGAGCTTACAATGGTTTGATGAAGCTTTTGGCACAAATTTCGTTTTTTTTTAACTTATTGATTCCTGTATAACTTTTCCTGATTTATACTGAACTATGCTTTACAAGTTTTCTGGAAAATTGGAACGGATTTTGTAAGATTTTCCTGTTTGTTCTCCTGAATTTCTTCCGACTCCTTCTCCACTTTATTGCTTTAATCTATCTTTCCGCCAATATTCGAGAGAATTTAGAGAAAAAGTCGGAGAGAAATTGTTAAAATTCCGAAAAGTTGATACGAAATCGGGAAAAGTATATAGACGGGAAAAAGTAGTTAAAGCATAATAAATTAATTTGATGTAGAAACGATATCAAAATGAATTAATTTAAATCTTAAATGTAAAGCTTTATTAGAGTTATAAATCACCAACAGAGCTTTTTCCCGAAAATTTGACATACAATTTAAATTTAACTAATTTAATGAAAAATTGGTTCGAGGATGAAAAATATGGCATTTTAATTAAAACCTTCCGATAAACACTTTGAAATTTTGTAGAGTTTTTATTAGAAAATTTGAGATTTTGGATTTGCTTTTGGAAGTTTCTTAAAGTTCTTTGCAGACAATTTTAAATGTCAATGACATTAAATTATTGCGATAGAAAATAGATTTTAAAACGTATAGCTTTGAAACCGAAATTTAGAGCTTTCTTAGCGCTTTTGATATGATCACAAAGCTTTTAAACGAAAATTTCGAAATTCATTTAAATTTAATTTTTGGAATAAAAATTAAATTCCACTCCGACTTAATTAATATTTTAAGATGAGCTTTTATAACTATCTTAAACCTTTTCTCAGAAAATTTAAAATTTTAGTGACGTTAAATTTTTAGGATAGAAAATAGGTTTAAAACAAATAACTTTAAAACCGAAAACGCATAAAAAATTCATAATTTTCATGCTTCTTCTATGTCCATTACTGTACACTTTATTTTTTAATATTTTTGATTGTCTCTTCTCTCTTTTATGTTATAAATCATAAAAATTAACGCGTGGGTTACTGTCTGACCCACGGGCCATAGGTTCGCCATCACTGGTATAGATAAAAATGAAAATTTGTTAAAAAGCTATACAAAGTAAATGGAAATTATGCGTGGTTATTTATTGAATTATTGACATCAGTGATGGAAATGGAGGAATCAAGTTAGAATATCGACCAGGAATTTACAGCTATCGTATATTAACTTATCAAAAAAAATTAGCAAATGAGCAAAGCAAATCCCTTCTAGTATCATAATTCAATATCACAGAAAAATAGGATAATGGAATTTAATAGTATTGTGTCTTATTTTATTAATACGTGTCAGGTTCTGTCGTATGTGATATCTTCAATATAGTTTTATTTTTCAAGATATCGCACCTAACGTGTATTTTAAAGAAATATCTTGAAATGCAATAGCATACAAATTTTATAGTATCAATTTGATATATAATACGTGAGCAAAGTGACAACATAAAGATAGAAACATTATTGTAAATTATAGTGGAGTATTGATATATCGATACTATATGGCACAAATGTGTTAAATAGAATTTTGATGATTTCTCAGGAGAAACCTTGAAGGTTTATGTATCGACTGCTTAGATAAGTCTGTAACTCTGCGATACATTTGATATACAACAAGTACTATATAGATGTATGTCAAAATCATAAAAGTTGCCAATTGCTCCACCCTATATACTACATTTTGTACACAATCTAATTTACTAACATATATGTTACATGCTGTATTATTTTATGTTTATGCTTACGAGGAATATGTTTTATATCGGTACAGTGTTATCAATAAGTAATGAATGCAATGAGGTATAATGTTTGGAAGAGATATAATTTTTTACAGCTTTGAAAATCATTTAAAAACTACTTAACAAGATATTGAAGATAATGATTGTATCATAAGAACTTTTAACTAGTTTCACAAGTTAAAAGCAGCATTTTCTTTCATATAGAGATTAATGGTCTACTTTTTTATATCTTATAAAAACATTCTAAACAAGAATTCGAATACTGGTTAAATCCGATATGTAATCCTCACGTGTCCATTATAATTTAAAAACTTCAGCAATTGAACTTCATTCAAGTAAGTATCGCATTTTTTTCCAATAAATGAACAAATGTCTGGTACAATTTTTGCACACCAATAAGTAAATAAATACTTTGATTGTCTCACATATTAAGTGGTGTACAGTGGAATATTGTGGTATATAGTGCAAACAAAAATAAAAGTATCTGTAATGCACAAATTTAATTGAGCTGGCGATGGGAAAATGAAGCCACTGTACTTGGTTGTTTTTGCAACTACAAAGCAAGATTCATTTTAACATTCAACTGAAAGGCTGGTCTAGTTTTATTTTCTCTAGGATCGAGTCAATTTAGAGGGAGAATTATGACTATGTGAAAAGATGCAAAATATCAGACAAAAGATACTAAATTCCGTAATGGAATAAGGTAGCAGCTTTTTGTTATGCCTAAATTCAGTGAATCGGAACGGAATAAAGGACGATATAATGATGATGATTTTAATATAAACTGATATAAAATAAATTACCATTAATTTACCCATCTACTATAACATATATGTTTTCCATTATTTATAATTTGAGCAATTTTCTTGTATTTAATACATCAAGTTCTATGTTCTACGGCAGAAAATTACTAGACTATTACTACTAATTACAGAAAATTACTACTCGACTTCCCATATCATGATTTCAAAAACATTACTTTTATGTCTATTTTCCCATTTTCTTAATTTTCTATATTAGGGAAATTCATAATATAATTGTCTTATCAAAGTTATATCATCTCGTTATCCCGAACCACACCATCATGTATCGCATTCTAGTATGACTATTGTATGCTTTTTATTAAGTTCCGTATTCGTTATTAATTTAGAATATTTACATTTATTATAATTTATAAATTACATTTCCGGATTGGAATGGGTCTATGTTATTGATGAGCTCCTCATATTTCATAAATATTTACTGTATAATTGTTGATATTACGAGTTTTCAAAAATTATTTTGTCCATTTGTCCATAGCTCCTGGGTTTATGAATAAATTTCCGAGATAATGAAAATCGAATTGAAGCGATAAATTAAATTAAATTATGAATGGAAATTTTATAAATCTATGCCTGGAGTGAAGTAAATATTAATTCCAATCTAATTAATTGTGATCTAACAAATGTTGTATACAATGGATATAGGGAGAATAAGCGATGATTGACTAGAGTGTTTCGCAAAAAATGTTAAATTTATATAAATTCACAACTTGACTTTTTATAGAAAGGAACCGAAAACCATTTGAAAGCAATCTACTTTGTAAAAATATGGTATAACATCGCCATTATCCGTTGAAAATCGTTATTATATTAAAATTAAAATTGGCCAGAAAGCATACTAATTTAAGTTGAATACGTTATAAAAACCTATTACAATTATTGATGACTCACAATTTAGTATTAAAGTACATTTTATGAAACTAAAATTCAAAGCATATTTATAAATATTATTCATGTAATAAATAATCTATACCCATAATACAAGTACCAATTAAAAATATAATTCTTAATCCGACGATACCTCATCTCTTCAATCGACTTACACATTAACTCTCCTAATTTGCAAATTTTATAAATGTTACCTGTATATCATATACCTTATCTTTAAGAAAGGAAAGTTAAAGTTAGGTAATTGGTCAACGTATGGTCGAATATTTTTAAAGTTTAACTCTGGTATAAAATTCACACAGCTCAATCTAAATGTTAGGTGGTGCCATCCTAGCATCAGCGTAGTAGACGCTGATTTTCCAACTTCAGAGGTACTGCATCAACACAGTATCTAAGGTGGGTCAGACAAGTCTTGACAGTGGCGTGCGGACAAAATAGCCATGGGGTGTGCAGAAGTTATGACTTTAACAAAATGTTACAAATTTTATTACCATTTTCTTATTTCCGTATCTTTGTCGTTTGTGAAAATTTGATTATATCAAATATCTGCACGGAAAATTACCAATATTTTTGTCCATTTGTTGTTTGAAAAATCCAAATTTGTAATTTGGATAACCAGCCGTGGGTCGATCCTCCCTAGAAGTGATAGTATCCCTTGTTAAAATGCTATTAGCTAATTTTATACGTTTTGTAATCCATTAATTTTGAGTGGAATTTAATATTTCCTTGAAAAAGTTCTACAAAAATCCGAAAAGCTCACCGTAACCTTTTAATTTCAGTTTTATTTTATTTATGATATTTTTGTCCACTTTTTATCTCATTAATTTTATTCTAATTCCTACAGAAGCTTTTAGAATAAAATTTTATTCACATTGCAACATATTTTCCATCTAAATAATTTGACTGCCCCGAAATTTAAAATTTTCTTAAGAAAGTTCGATTAAAGTACCCAAAATTCAACGAAAACTTAAAATTCGACTTTGTTTTATTTATTTTTAAATCCATTTTCATGCGAATAATTAAATTGAAACAAAATCTAAAATTTTCATGTGGGAGCTTTTAAAAACTTAAAAGCTTAAAGAAAGCCTTATGTTATGAATATAAATTTATATATAAAAAAAAAATTCTATATTGAATCCTACAAAGCTCACCGAAAGCTTTTTATTCAAATTTTATTTTATTCCTTTTGAGATCTATTTTTTATCCGATTAATTAAATTCTAATTAAGTTTAAAATTTACCTACAAAAGCTTTGTAAATACTTAAAAGCTTAAAGACGACTCTGGATAAAGAAAAAATATAATAAAAAAATAATGGCAGGTTATTTCTGAATAATTTTGGAAGCAATTTTTAAAAATAAATCAGTTTTGAAATTATTTTTTTTATTCAATAACCCAAACGGTCCAATGAGAGTATTGTGGAACAAACTTTTTTAAGAAAGTAACCCCCCTGATTTTAGAGGTGTCGATATAAGTGGTATATCAATAAAACGCTGACTTGTAAGGAAACTGTTCAAATTTCTCGAAAAATTTTAAATTGAACAAATTTGAAAACGGATCCAAATAGAGGATAATCAGAGTAATCCATCAATGTCTTAACTGCAACCGATCCTCTCCCAAATTATATGATTAAATTCATAAAAAAGCTACTTAAAAATTACATTAAAATTGAAGAAAAAAAATTTATTTCTTACGATGGTAAATCATTGGCCTAAAAATCAAACTTCTGACACTTTTTTGGAAAAATTAAATTTCCGGGTAATTTTCTTAAGGAATTCGAAAAAAGTATTAAGGGAAATTAAGCCCAAGGAAACTGCAGAATAAAATTTTAAAAAACCCAACATCCTAATTTTAGGCAAATGGTTAAGCTTTTTCGAATAAATTAATTCGTAATTTACGGTACTTTTCCCGCGGTTGTTTTCTACTTTTTCAGACTTTTCCAAATAAATTTTCAGAAAAGGAAGTATTTCAATTATTTCTAAGGGCGGTTTAGAAATAAGAAATCAATTTTAGGAATATTCTTAAATCTTTATTCAATATTTGAACTCTCGAATTTTGTTTAGCGTATGGAAATGTAATTTTCTGAGGAAATAATCTATAATTCCTCAGAAAAATTTGCCGGAATAATTGGTTTTAAGTTTTACTGATAAAGGTTTAACAAAAGAGATATGCCATATATGAGAAGATGTGCTCTGCGCCTTCCGCTAATTAGACTGCACGCCACTGGTTCTAGAAGACTCGACTTATGCTACAGTTGTGATATTTTATAAAAATTGGAAACCTTCATGAAAATTGAACAACTTTGTAAAGATCGGAATATTTTATAATGGCGCGTCTAGTTTTAAAACATTGTCACCCTACAAGAAATATCCTATGTCAAATATAATAGTCGCTCTACAAATTTACTGTCTAAATCTATAAACGTAAGACAGGCACAAATTTTACGATATGGCTCCCATTTTTGCATCATATGCTCATAAAAATGTCGCGAGACACACCGTCTACAGTTAATAAAATGGTAGCGCGACCGAAGCCACCTGTCATTTTCCCATATCGGATGGAAAAATTGAAGCATTGAAGGGATTTTACTTATGTTGATCGACAATGTTTATAAATCTAGACGCGCCATACAAATTCGAAACAAAAAAAAAACCATAAATTCCGGTGTCCGCATATTTTTGGGATTTTGTCAAAACTTTTGATTTCCATGAAATATTTGCATTTTCGAATTACGAAATTTTCAAACAATTTCTCAAATTATGCGAATCTGATTTTCATGAAATTTTAGGATTTCGAGAAATTTTTCAATTTTCATGAAATTTCGTTGGCGGAATGTTAATTTTTCTGTAATTTCTACAGTATACAAGATCAATGATGGCCAATTGATGAGCGATATATGTTTTATCGAAGTATTGGAATAAGGCATAGAGGATAAGGTGGTTATATAATAGTTTTTCTTTTGAGTAACTGTGATAACAACACTTCTCTAAATCTTTAGTCTGCATCTAATATGTTTCATATTATGATATCAGTATAGGAGCTATTTCGGAATTTTTCCCAAAAATGTTATATTACTAATGAAACTAAAGTCAATATAAAACAAACAGAAAATATTATTCAGAAAAAAAACTATTTCATTGCAATTTGTCTTTAAAGTTGTCTATAGCGTCGTTCATATAAGTGTGAATTTCGAATAATGTATGTTAATTGTTCTTGTAATTTGCACCGATATGTTTTTTAATTCACAATTTTATAGATGTGGATTTAATAAATGTTAAATAACATAGCAGAGATATTCATTTAACATTTAAATCATTGTAATCCTGATAATAATCATGACATATATGAAGCGTGTCAAATGTCTATGAAATTAATGTAATTTAAGAAAAAAATTCCAATTGTTTATATAAATTCCAATATTATCTTTCACATGTGAATTATTGTGATATTGCGATATTGGATATTATTTCTATCTCGGTGTTAATATTTATTAATAGTGATTTTTAGAGTGATTGGTACAAAATGATATATCCTGAGCTAGTATGCATACTGACAATCATCCCGCTTAACATCTAGAATGTTACAGTATATTTACCGCTTCAATAAGTAGATATAAGATACTTTTATAATCAATCACTGATATCATATTGTATCCACATAGCATATTTCTAAAAAATACTTTATAAATAACTTAAAAAACATGTAATATAACAAACTTGTCTATGTAAAGAATAAATAAATATTTACAAATATTCCAAAAATAAGCGAAGATGATGTTACACTCTTTAATCCCTTATACGAAATGATATCAATATGATAATCACAAGACTTTGAAATAAATTTCGGATAGAAATAAAGATATATAACGCGGATGAGAATATCTATTTATAATCATGCATATTTCCTATTTTCCAATTATTCTAACGAAGTACGGATTTTGTAGATGATTACCAGTTAAAGAAATGTTTTATAAAAACAAAAATGTTTCAAATATGTAGAATTAGCTTAAATAAAAATATATATACCGTAAATTTCAGGTTTTTTGGCTCAGAAGCGATATATCTGTGGCTCCAAGCATTAATCGCTTAAGAAGTTTTTTACAATTTTTCAGGAGAGCGATTTATAGTTTCATAAATTTATTCCGATACATGAACTTACGCGGTTATGCATTTCATCAAATAGCTATATTTTGGTCAAATTATATGTCGCAATCGTACATGGAGAATACGATGGTGTTCATAACTAAATTTCGTCTTAAGTCTACATAAGCGGTTAATGCTTCTTAAATCGAATGCAGAATCCTTGATTGCTGTCCGATTTAAATAAAATTGCATGCATTTGATAGATAGGTAATTTAATATATTTTCAAATATTATAACAATTCATTTAAAATTATTTATTTAACCCAGCCTGTCCGAAGGGGGTATCCAAGGTACCCCAAATAATAATTTAGAAATACTGGTTTATGATGCACTAAAGTACATCATTCGATTGAAATGCATATTCAGTCGTACACTGTTCACTGCGGTGTGATGACGAATTGATGTATGAAAAAATGA
>JANTOP010042068.1:0-10541 GCA_027564815.1 Symmerus nobilis | reverse complement strand
AATATGAAAGCTAAACCAACAAAATAGAGTAGAATAAAAGTAAGGAGTATTTCTAGAAATGAATACTCGTTACTTTCCGATCCTAAAAGTAACGAGTATAATGTACCTAGAACTCGAATCGTTTGCATCTCTATTCTACGTATTGGCGGATAAGATAACACAAAAAGTTCTCAACCGATTTTTATGAAATTTAGCACACGCCTTCTCTATAGTCTTAGCTTCTAGTTGAACCTCAAAAATGCAAAAAAAATGTTAAAAAATTACCATATTTGACCTAAAAACCATCGAAAAAAAGGGTGAAAAATCGGACTTTTTTTCTGAGGCGTACCAATTTACGATTTTTTTTTTATTGGTTCACTATAAGATACATCTTTTATGAATACGCTCAAATCAAAATTTTTGATTTCAGATCGCTGTAATAGAAGCTAAAAATACCGCCGGTTGATGCCTTTTGCCGCGAGGCTCTCGAGATTAGTTACTACGGCGGCCATATAAAAAAAAATTTAAAAAATCTGATTCTTGTATTTTGATATATAATGAACAAACATGCTGAACTAAAAACGATTCATTTATTCCTTCCCTTTTAAATAAGCCTCTGAGAAACGGCAAAAATTCAGGCGGTTACATGCTTCGCCCCCCTTAAGGAAGTCGAGACTTTCATATCGAAATAACCCTTGGGAAGAAATTATAAAACGATTAGTCCTCACGCCGACTTATCATAGAATACTATCTCTTGTATTGATATGGAAATAATATAAATATAAATTCGTTTTTTGGAAAGGGGACTAACTTCATGTACAGTCTTAATAATATCTATTTATAAGCAACTAATTTGTTTATTTTTTTTCCACAATTTTCAAATTCGTTGAACTTTTTCCCGACTCAAATATCCATTAACCTTTCCATTAGCTTCAAGTATGGTTTCTTCTATAGTTACAATCCAAGTATCGAAGTTAAGTTATTTATGCATTCCGCAGCTAAATGTGCTGTATAGTACTTGAATGTATTATTCTCAGAAGTATTTTATAGAAGGTGCAAATAACGTGATGTTGTTTTATATTTGTATATTGCAGAAGCGCAACAGAATTCACATGGAGAAAGTGGAGGAATGGCTATCTATCTTTAATTGTGATACTACAACATTTTAAATTCTAGCAAATTTTCATGAAATTACATAAGAACATTTTCGAAGTGTTAAAACGCCAACCTACTGTTCTCCGTATTACACAAGCCGGTGTAATTTTTTTTCCATATCTAACACTACGTCGAATAAGAAGAATCCATCAAAATTCCAGGCCATTTGTTGATATTTCTTGTATGATGTGACAATTCTATAGAGTGCTTTACAAGCGTAAAGTCGTGCATTTCCCCGTTCTTAATTAGCTTTTTGTCAACCAAATACGGGTATATAAGCTATTTCCATGATATTGAAGTTAGAAAGAATAGACTGTAAACTACTTTTCCTCATCTGCCGACTTTACCCTTCTTCAATCGAAGTGACGTCTTCTAAAAATATTTTAAAGGAAAAGAGTAAATATGGAAATATTAAATTTGTAACTTTCTGAATATAATGGTGAAAATCTGTTTCGTTCGGAATAGAATGTAAAGCAGAAAGAGTAAATGGTAAGCGGGAAGAGACCGCTATAACTAAAGGATACATTGGTCTTACTGAACGGATGCATCAGGTTTTAAACCACTACTAGTGATGAAAATTATTATCTAATATAGAATTGTTTGTAATAACTCGGCAATTAGATATTAAGGCCGATTTAGTAATAAATGATGCTATAATAAAGTAAAATATAGTGATTTTTATTTGGGAATAATATACTTAAAATAATAATTTACTAATTAATTTGGGGTCAGACTGAAGTGTCGACGGACAGAGGAAAAAATGCTCAACCAATTCTACAGTTTTGCCCACTGTAACTGAAACCAAACAACTGAAAAAAATTAAAATGAAGGTATTTCTTCCTTTAAGGGGAGCACTCCCAACATCAATTTCAGTGCAAATTGAGGTTCACTTTTCTCAGGAATTACTGGGGCGATTCCGTCGAAATTTTGCGGGCTAGTATTTTACTTGAAAAGAAAGGGCAGACGATTTTTTTAAATAATTTCTGTGGAATTTTCTATGAAGCTTTAAAGATTAGTAATTTTCTTGTGTAAAAAAAGTCGTATTCAAAATTTATAAAAAAAAACCCTCTACCTTTCCAACAAAAAAAATTAAGTGTAGTTTGTTAGAAAAGTGCACCTAAATAATAAAAATATTACTATTCAGTAGAAGCAAAATAAGAAATAAAGCGCTGTATGAATAGGTATGACTTCACAAGTTAACATCATTATTTGAAACACTTCTACTCATGTGAGGGGGTACGCTTTGCGCCAATCGATTTAGAATCGAGTCTATTTTATTAATCGGAATTCACTGCTTTAAGGTATCTCTCATATAGAATTATTTTGCAAATACTGGCTGTACAATCCAAGGATCAATATTTAAAATTACAGTCCACTGATCTTTAGACTAGAAAATTTAACAAGGAATATTTATATATGTAGTTGCTTAGGATAATTAATTTTATACTTTTAGTAATTTATAATTTTCATTCAAAAATCAAAAGTCAAACAGAAAAGATTAAAATAATTAAATTGATATATCCAGACAAAAATCTTTTCATCAAATTTAAACAGAGAAATTTCTACACTGGCTCTACGAAAGTTGCTCAAAATATGATATGACAGAAGTTAGAGCTGTGCCAGATTAATTGCTAAAAGAAGTAGGTATGGTAGGTAGGCCCTTCTTGATTTACCATAAATATATTGCAATAGGTATTATACTGCATTTTAATACATGTTATACACACTTTCAGATAATAGAATAGCGGCTCTTGCAGTATATGCAATTTTTGTGATACTGCACCACGTTTCAGGGGGATTTTAGTAAAGTCTGTGATTATATTTAACCAGGAAATATATTAAAAAAAAATAGATAAAACATTCAATACCCGTTCTTGCCACAACATTACGAGTATTACGTGGTTGATTCTAATAAATTCCATAATTGGTTGAAACTACCCCATTTCTCGACGTGTATATGGGTATTTAAGTTACCATAATCCGTTTTAAAACGTATACATCAAGCTCTAGTTCGATTTAAGGAGGAGTTTGAGTTAAAATTTGGTTCATCAAGATAATAAATAGCACCCATTCGGTCATAATTAATCTGCGACTTACACCCAAGTATTGTAGTTTACCGATTTTTCACGGTTTATTATACATAAATTTATTTATTCTGGTATTAGGTAGTAGGTACTTAACATTCAAATTGTTAAACAGTTCATAAAGGTAACCATTGAACTAGGTTATTGTATTTATATTATTATACAACATACTTATAATAAGCCAATGTCTGTTTTCAAATTTTCTTCGTGATATTCTTTTTCCATTTATTGTAATCTAATCCGATTTATTATCAGTATAGCAGAAACTTCATAATATTAATAAATAATAGAAATTACATGAAAAATATATTAATGGTGTGAAGTTTTCCAGACCTCTTGGCGATAAATTTAGAATTACAAAAAGCAATAACACTTATTTTTTTGCAATCTGTACTTTTAGAATGTTTTCATCTGTCTTAGGACGGATTTAACTAGTATTAAGTAAGCATTTCCAGTATGTCTTCGCTATATAATAATTTTTTGTTAAATTTTGCATTGAACAATATGTTATACGGGCATTATAAACTTCGAACGTGTATGCAATAAATAAAGGTAAAGGAAAAAAATAAATAGTTCATAATTTATGGCTCTACCGAGTGTGTACAGCTGTTATAGGAAGGGGGCCTGGGAGGATCAGCGTCGAGAGGTCGAGGTTTTCTCAGCCGAAACTCGTAACAATAAATATTAATATAGAAAATATTAATATTCTATGGACACGCTCAACTGAACAAATGTTTAAATGAAATATTTAATAAAACTGTGTGGATGCAATCCAATTGGACAGGGTGAGGCCTGTATATTATGAACTACCAAGGCGATGTATTTAAGGACTTTAGGATTCGTTAACATTATACGGTTACCGTACCGAAGTAGTACTGTACGGAAAAAACATTATATTTGGTGTGTAAGTGTGCGTTTACGGATTTCTTAATAAAATTACTCACTGATAAAAAAAATTAATATAATTTTTACTTTATCCAAGGTATCTAACATCGGCAGCCATAACCTTGGTCCACCTCTCAGCCAATAAATGGCATGGAACTTTCCATGGTAGTAGAAGTCTGGTTGTTTAGAAGCGATCCAGTTATCATGCCAATTTTTGATTTCTTCATAAGAACTGAACTGCTCCTCAGAAAGTTCCGATACCATCGACCGAAACAAGTAGTAATCCAATAGAGCAATAACTCCAATAGAGCAGGTTCTAACTTATGGTATAAACCGAAGTCGTTAGCGTTTACAATTGATAGTTTCAGATGGTTCTAGTAGTTCATAATAAACAACATTCTTCATATCCTACCAAATACAGAGCATAAATATGCTATTATGAATATTTCAGTTGGGCGCTGAAGGATGCGGTTCACCGATCTTAACACATGCTGCTTTTTGTTTAGGATTGCCGTTGAAAATCCATTTTTCATCGCTAGTAATAATTCGCTCTAAGAAACTCTTTCTTCTTTGCCGTTGTTGCGACAATTCGCACATGGTTCTTCTTCTCTCAATGTCCCTTTCTTTCAATTCGTCTGGCACCCAATTTCATCCATCCATTGGTAAGAAAATGGATAGGCTGCTGCCAATTCTTTTTTGTTTCATATACATCTTCGTCAAGTATTTCTTCCACTTGTGCATCTACAAGCTTTTACGGTGGCCTTCGATACTCTTTATCATCCAAACAAAAATCATTGCTTTCACACATGCTTACCGATAGAACGTATTCTTTGTAAGTTTGCATAAGCAGGTTATGGCTTTTAGACGAACTTTCCTTTAGAAAAGGCTAATAAAGTAAAAATACCCGCAAATGACGTTTTTCCGGTACAAAATTCGGAATTTCCAATGCTATAAAAATAATAGTTTTTAACGCTGAAGTCAAATGACATTTCCTGGTTTTGTTAACTACAAATAGACTTATGAAATACATGCACAACCAACTTCAACATTATGCCACCAGTATGATTTACATCGTCTATTGAAAACCCGTAAAGGCATTCTTGTACGTACACCCAATACAATTAGGAAAAGCAGAATATATAAATATTAAAACTATTACACTAAGGTAGAGATTTGGATTGTTCATTTGCGTGAATCGCTCACAATCACACAAATAAGGACATTCCATTGCCCCATCCTGTATTTCAAAATTCTCCGATAGATTTGCCCCTAGTGAATGACCGATTGAGCCATCACACCCGGTAATATTCATTTTTTCTGCATCGTTCTTTATAAAATCAATGTCATATGCCATTTGAAATAAACGTAGTGTGCAGATAATACGTCACCATCAATAAATATATTGTGTGTATATTAATTAGCTTTAGTTGCATTCAGTATGCAACAAATCTAATTTGAAATGCATTTGATTAGCTATATATTTTTATACCCAAATGTTGATTTTTTGTTTCCGACGATTACATCCATCCCTCGAGATTTTCCTGTCTTCTTTTTATTTTAATCGAAATTTCTGAACTTTATCCAGGACACCAAAATTGTAATGTATACCAAAATAAGTTGTATAAAATATAAAATTAAACAAATTTCTTCAACACATCATGTTTTAAGAAGCTTATGTAGAGGGAGGGGTAGAGGATAATCCTAATCACTATATAAAATTACCTTTTAATAAATTGCGATGAATTTTGTATCCGAAAATGTTTGTCAAAGAATATTACAACTCCTTAGGGCGTCGAACGTAAAATTATGCCTATTAATACCATATATTCTTCTAAGGATTTTATGAATAAACATCTTCCAATGTACAATTGTACATACATTATATAATAATATGAATGTTATGACTATATATATACACTAATGCTTATAGACTGGTCGATATTCGTTCTAGGATAATATATATCCAAATGGTTTTGATATGTGACTTTAGGCTGGAAAATGAAACTTATTGTAGTTGTAATCAAAATAGGCAGTTATTAGTTATTATAGTTATAGTAGTATTGTTGTACAATAGTATATATAGTCTCGCCTGAAGTTTGTCGACCTCTCGGAAAATGGTTGATTTTGTTTTAAATGTTTCATAATGCTTCATAGCAATCAATCCCGATCATCACCAATATCAAAAATCTAGGAATTCTAATATGTCCAAATTGTCATATTAAATCGCAATGTAAATTATATTGAAGTCTCTACGCTAATAGCACAAATACGTTTCACAGACGTCTAAAAGATGTGTAATTTTGAATATTTCAAAGTCTTTTTAGAACTGTTTGGAAAGTGATCTCATAGACGTCTATTGTAAATCATATTAGTATGATATTTCGAAATTATGTATATAAAACGTGTCTGAAACATCTTATAGACATATACAATTATACATACTAAAGATCACAAGTGCAAGGAAGAAACTGAATACAAAAATTGTGTGGGAAATTACATAAATCTGCTGTAAGCTGTAATTACAATATGGTTATATGGTAACATATCTGAGCTTTCTAAAACAGGTTCTTCTCAAAGCCCGGACGTATTCTTCATAGTTCCTTTCTATTATAAATTTATCTTATATATTTAGCGTTTCGGAAGCCGATTCATCTAAACACATAATATTACCCTAGCGATTCCTTCGACGATGAGATTATAAAGACGTCACATCGATGTGTTTTATTTTTATTCTGATTTTTAAATCTTATGTAGGGGGAGTTAGTATTTGAACTTGTTCCTCCAATTTTAGGGAGGCAAAAATAACGGAACAGACAAGCGACGAAAATAACATTTCAAAAAACTCACTAGTTACCAAACCAAGGGTATATTTTTGAAATTGTAGTAGGACATGTGACATTAAGGCCATGTAATATATAACATCTATCTGAAATATCTGAAATTATCTTATCTACTAGAAAAATTGATGAAGTAATGAGATGTCGTAAAGATGTCTTATAAATATCTGAAAAGGCAATTTCACCAATATATTTAGAAATATAAAATAGATCTGGGTCTATGGGAAAAAATTTAACATCATGGAGACGTCGCATACAAAGCTCCAAAAAGAGTGTTTTAAAACATATTTTTCAGATAATATGAATTAAATAAATTACGAGATCTCATTGAAATGCATAAAAAATCTTATATAAAGATGATCTTTTTCGAGACTTTATTAAGAGTTATTGAAACATCTAAAAATCGTCTAATCTAAAACGAAAAGCAACGAATCAATTTTTTCATACAAACCCATACAAATTCAATAGGACCCGTTCCAATTTTTTATAAAATAACGTAATTTTTTGTTTGAAATGCATTGCTTTTTATTTTATTTAAAAATGCATAACAAATAATATATTAAACATAAATTCAATTCAAAAACAACAAGAAAATAAATAACATAAATTAAAATATTTAAAAGCAGTTCTAATCTTAAGATGAATATGAAGCATTGGTAATCTGTAATATGCTGTCATCATCACTTTTAGCTGTTGTGAATTGAGCTGCTTTGAAAAACTGGTCCAATTGTTTTTTTTTTTTGCCGTATAACGAAACTTTTTGGATGTAAATCCAGAAAGTTCCGGAATTAATGTAGGCCATTATAGCGAAAAGCCGTGAAAAGAGCGGTCGTATAGCGAGGTATGGGTGTACAATTTAGAAGAATTGATACAATTGAACAAATTAGATTTAATATAATTGAAAGGAAGCTTACATACAAATAGATATTCCATCTACTATCAGTGAAGGATATATAAGAAATTTAGATGTTTCAGATGAAAAAAATTCTCATAATCTACATTCCAAATATTCACAATTTATTTCATTTTTCTAATTTTCTTTTTAATTTGAGAAGAAATTACCCACGATAATCAATAATCATAGTTAGGAATTACTTTAAGATAAAATGTAATTTAGTTAACTCTGTATAAAATTAATTTTATTCCGAAAAGGAAATCCGTTTAATAAAGAAATATATTCATTAACAATTATAAAATTGATTAAACAATTTATTTTATTAGTAAATTTATCGTTTCCGCGTCATAGCTATTAGCTTTTAGTCGATATCTAGCCGTTTCCACCAGCAGATCAAGTCGTAACTTATGTATTAACGTCTAATATTAGATCCGGTTCACGCTTAAGTTAATGATAAATAATGAAAGCAACATTAGATAATATTAAGGAATGAAATGTGTCCCGACCCTAATGATGTTATGACCCACAAAATGAACGGAGAAATTATCCAATAAATGAGTGGACATTAATGATAAAATATAGGTGTGAACTAATTCGTATAGTTTTTTATAATTAAATGGTAATTTATGTTTTAATCAAAATAGTTTCCATCACTATACTAAGAGAGAACTAACTCGAAGAGAATAAAGAAAATTAGAAGTTGCGAAAATATCTAGTTATAATAATTAAATTAATTAAAGTTAAAGCCAGAAAATTGAAAACGATTGAAAAATTTAGAAAACTTCCTTCGAATACGAAAATTTCATGAAATAATATCATATCATGGAGATTTAAGAATTTTCCTAAAAATTGGGGATTTTTTGCAAATTTGAAATTTCTAGAAAAGTAACAAATTATATTGAATTAAATAAAACAGAAATTACATTTTCGGATAGCTTAATAATTTTGCCTTATAAAACCCAGATTAAGATTTCTGTCTAAATACACGGTTTAAATTCTCATGTAGTATAATATAATAAAACAAATACTCTTAAAGACTTAGTATTATCCTAATATATTTTAATTCTCATCTAACACTCAATTGCGTTTCAAATGTTTTTGGGTTAAAATGTTATTTTGAGATAAACTAATAGGTATTTCTGTAGGAGTATTTTGTCAATTAGACTGTTTACATATAATTAACATTGGTCCTTTATTATTGTGGCTGTGAGCTGTGACCTACAAAATTTCATCTAAATTAAATTGTGGTGCCATGTGTTATACATATCTGTAATATATACATTCAACAAATGAAAGATATTAACATCGAAAGAAAAATCAAATCAAATATAGAATGGAAATTTTCCTATCGTGCAGAAAATTGTCTTCGTATATTCCCTTTCTTATCATTCTGTATTCAGGTAGATTGATGTCAAGGAAATGATTCAATAGGTTTCGCTTGTATTTCGTTCGTTCGTAATAGAGACGTCTATTTTAGTCCTCTCATTCTTCAATCGGAACAAAACCCCATCATCAAACCCTTTAATCGAATTTGATTTATTAAATCAAATAATAATTATTATTCTTTTCTATTATTCGAATAATTCGAGTGTATAATTAAATACGAATATAAATGTATGCTATTATTTGAATCAACAGATTTATTAAGAGTATTATGTTTGTTTCTAATTAACATAGTAATACTTGAGGAATAAACAAAATCGTAACAAATACAAATACCCTTTTATGCCCTGGTGTTGATTGAGGCCTATCGTCTTCCCTTGATAGAATTGGATGGGATAATTTAATGTAATATATGTACAATTAATAAAATTCAGAGATTTCTATCACACAACATAAATTCAGATTGTAATTATTACATTCTAACGAAAATATCGATATATGAATAGGATGACCACAAAGTTTCCTTGACAAAGTAGATAACTTATTCTATACAATATTTATGAACGATAATAATATGTATATCCCTCGTAACATTATCTGAATTCTCTCAATCGGATGAATTTGAACATAATTTTTTAAACACTACATATAAGCATACTATTAAATATAGGTAAATTGTTATCATAATTAATATGTTGAATAGTACACAAAGGTTGGCGTCAAAATACGTAGGTTGCCGATTCTATAATAATTGGAGTTGAGAAACTTAATTATAGTATTATATTTATTATTAGAAATTTGTTCCCTTTGTTTTCCGTTTTCATGTAACCTCAACCTCTGTCGGCTCTAATGTTAACATTAGCGGTTGGGCGTTTCATATGAGGAAACCACAATAAGGGTCATTTTAAGATAACTCTTTTATAGTAGGTATTAAATATGAAATTAGTAAAAATATATTTCAAATTCCCAATATGTTTTAGGTGAACTTGTAGAAAAATTTGACGTTAATTTCAACCGCATGCCATAGTAAGTGGGTAAAAATGGAATTTTTTTGCCACCGAACAAAATGTACGGCTAATATAATAACAATCTAAAACCGGATTAAAAGTTTGCCACTCTATCTATTTACCTCAGGAAATTAATATTTTATTAAGTTGCTGGGGGTGAAGCAAAAATTAAAAAAATTAAAAAATAAAAATTAAAATTATTCGTTTGATTCATATATATTTAAATTCTTTATTATATACTTACCGTCGGAAGGGGTGAATCCGTCACTTTTCAAATTTCAAATTGAAAAAAAGGTACTTCATATTTATCAAAACG
>JANTOP010042057.1:0-10543 GCA_027564815.1 Symmerus nobilis | reverse complement strand
TTATACCTATATATTGAACTGAGTTAAATTTACTTAAAATTTATTATTGAACAATGAAATAAAAACATTAAAAAATGAATAAATTGTGTTTATTTGGCACAAAAGTAACGTAACTCCTATATTTCAATATATTTCTTGCCTTCTATAGCGCTGTTTCCTATTACGCTCAATTTCCAGGTACGCATCTACAGCGTTGTACGAGGTATTACTGTATATATAAATATATATTTTGGTCAATTAGTACACAGGGTGGTGTAGTTATTATTATTGTATATTTATACATTTTTTTTACGTAGATTGTAATTTTATTGACATCTTTTTATTCTTTCCTGTAAAATTGATTAACATTAAAATAATTAGACTTTTCTTCTCCAAAACTTATTTTTATAAACATTTATACATATTTATTTATGGGTTATAGATTTTTGATTTTAAACACTTTTATTTACTCTCTGCGTGTGTTCTAGTGTTTTTTTTGTTCTCAGACGAGTTTCATCTAATTTCAATAAAACATTTGGACGCATAATTTCTATTTGAATAAAATTTTGTAGGACCGTAGATTATTTTAAACAAAAAATAATTGCCGAAGGAACAATTTTTTATTGCCCATAGATAGGGTGAAAGTTATTCAATGTCAAAGTTTATGCAAAAACATATGTAAATTAGTGATCAATTAATAATTGTGAGCGAACGGCACATCTGATTTTTGCTTGGCACACCTCAAATTAACAGGAAAATAATAAGGATTATTATTTAATTACATGTCGAACGATATACAATTTATTCAAATCATATAAAAATTGATAGATTTATTAGCAAATAACTGAAAAAGCCCCAGGAAACGTGTTTTTTGAGGATATCTCGAAAGCGATTCTTCAGAAAAAAATGGATGGTATTTTTGAAATCTACACCACGAAATACGATAAAGATCTATGAGGAACCAGCTCTTTTTTATTGTAAACAAGTGCAATAAGTGGTTTAACTAGTGATTTGTTTTGAAACTATTGACGTATCTAGGTATATTTGGAATGCCCTGTGTCTGAATTACTTACGAGTAATTGTATTATACAAGGCAGAAGGTAGAAATTAACATACAAGTAATAACATTTGTTATCCAATAATTCTTTGTAGTAATATGCGCGTGTTTAAAACTGTGTGACGGCAAAGGTCAAAGAAAATTGCGTTGGATGAATTTTCCTTATTTTGATTGATTTATTGCTTTCTGCTAAGCCCAATTTTAGAAACGATTAATTTAAATATGTCGATTATATGTATATTGATTATTGGAATATTAATTATTCTAACTGTTTAAGTCGTGGAATTTACTATAATTGATTAAATTATAGCTACTCTTACTTATTTAATAAAATTAGTTTTAATTTCGACGTCTTTATTATTGCACTTTTTCATTTATTTATAAATTATCTAATTTTAACATATGTATTTTTAAATAGTCTTATTGCCTAATTTAATTTTCAAAAAATGTATAATAGTGACGTGAATACGAATTTATTAAGATTTAATACTTGCGAGAGAGAGTATGATGAACACATCATCGTGTTTACGCTTTGTAAATATCCGTTTATCATAATCAGGGTGTCATACCGTTATTTTTAAAACCGAAATAGTACATAGGTTAAAGAAAATTGGAATTTATTTAATAATATTGTATCTGCATACCCTGTTCAATTATTTTGCAGTATTTGGGGGTTAATTTTTTTTTCATTTCCACGTACATCCAGATTGATACTGCCTTACATATATAAGTTATTAACATTCCACTATTGACTTATAATTACAGTAATACACATCTAACAACCTTCTAAGGAATATCTACAATTAACTAATTTAATTACTCAGAATTTGATGAGCGCTGCTTATTTATTTCATGGTGTCTGCCCTAAAAGTAGTGAGTGTCTTTAAGTGTCTTTAAGTGGACGGTGTCTAATTTAAAAGAGCAAGACCTTTTAACGAATCCGGCACTCAGAAATGGCTGCCGTGGCTACAAACTGCTGATCCTACCTTCCCACCCGATATATTCTCAATGTATTTGCTTGATTGCTCTGAAAATTTATCTTTGTACTCTTATTTAGATACTTAAAGCTAAGCAAGTTATTTTTTTTAATATACTTTGGTTATTAGGACATAAATAATCCCTGAATTCATTACTAATTTATTTTTTTTTAGTAAAATTTTGAATAAAAGACCAATTTTTTTCTATACCATACAGCTAATTTGATGAAATGTCTTTTACTTTTTTATTCATATTATGTTACAACATGATGTAAATTTTTTTGATTAAAAAAATTCGTTTTCATAAATCGCATAAAAACGATCGCACACAATCAGGTTCTAGTGTATATATAAATACAAATCAATACAATTTATTGGTTTTAAATGTTTCGATCGTATTTCCGTTTTATTTAAAAGTTAGTATACGATAGGGTGAGTTATATGTTATTTTATATTTTATCTACTGACTTTTATTAATAGCCTTCGGACAAGGTTTGTATATATGTATAATATAATATATATATATGATATTCTGCCATCCTACTTTTCCAAATACGAAAATGAAAAATTAAAATTAAATTGAAAAAATGAAACTGCATGTACATCAGCACGCAAATACGACGTCGAATTTTGGAGATTGAAGAAAATATGGATTTGAATGACAGTAATCTCTGGAAATATGTAATTAGATGACGATAATGACGATTTATAATTTAAAATAACGATGATTAGAATAACGACCCAACAAAAAAATGAATTTATATATACAGTGAGAAACATTCAGTTGTATACGGCTATCTTTTTTTAATGAAATGATATGTGCAACAGCGGCAGTGATGTTTAGGTCCTTTTCTTAAATGCCAATAGTTTACTCACTCTATCATTGAAGATATTGCATATTTAGAATCCATTTTGATCGCTTCATAACGATACTAAGCTCCCGAAGATGTAACAAATACATGAAATGCAGAAACATTCAGTTGTATACAATACTTTACCATTTTTAGCAGTTATGATTGAATTTATAATGATAAACTTTACGCTTATGATCTAAATTTTGCAAATTTGTTATTACTAGAAGGTCCTAATATGCAATCATTTCCAATAAAATTGTGTTTACGTGTTTTTTCCATACTCAAAAGGCATTTCTGAAAAATTGTAAAAGTACGACAATCAGTGTACTATCTCTGGTCATTTTTCACCGCGAGAAGGGAAAGTCTTTGTCAAATTGGAAAAATTTGAAATCTTGGAAAGTATACCATCCAAAAAATATGCGAGCGGTATTATAACGTAAACCGAATAGAAAATGAACCGAGTACAAAGGGACCGCGTTTAATTACTCAGTTTGCTGAATAATTTATTATACGGGAAATCGGGCGGAATCTTCACGTAACTGCCGTCGAACTGACGAAAATCTTGTTTCAATTTAGTGGCACAACAGTAAATAAAAAAAATGTTCAACGAATTCTTCGAAAAAACGACTTTGGAATATATATCGCTAGCCGCATACCACTTATTAATGAAACTTATAGAATCAAGAGATTGCATCTTGCCAAACAATATAAGGATACGCGTCTTGAACTTTGGAAAACTAACATTTTTATTGACGAAAGCAAATTTTCTTTCTTTAAAAGTTATAAAAAGCAGGACAAAGTCTGGAGTATCAAAAATTAAGCCTATTATATCAAAAACCATTGATCGGCTGTAATCACGGTGGCCATGTAATGGTATGGCCAAACCAATGGAATGGTGCAATGGAACATAAAGGAACAGTTGAATCCATGGAAACCTCTATTTTTTATGGATTTCTATACCGTTAGATGAGTTGATTATCCCAACCAACTTTCATTAATTTTCGTTAATTAGTTTCTGAGATATTCAATTGGGAATATTACGAATCCATGGAAACTCGTATTTCTTATAGGATT
Source organism: Symmerus nobilis (assembly GCA_027564815.1). Classification (NCBI taxonomy): domain Eukaryota; kingdom Metazoa; phylum Arthropoda; class Insecta; order Diptera; family Mycetophilidae; genus Symmerus; species Symmerus nobilis. The sequence goes on along the minus strand of JANTOP010042057.1, from coordinate 6,602 downwards.
TATATAGTATTAGATGAGTTACTTCTAGGTACATGTGGAGAAACATATTGAACATGTCCTCAAAATTTCATTGCGGTGCATTTATTGCTTTAGGAGTTATTACAACTCTAATAGTACATGTTTTTTCTCTATTTTTTGCGAAATCAGTCCCGACCCATCAGTCCTTCCTTGAACTGGAAGAAGGTATAATTCGTACAAATTGTGAAAATGTTCAACTATTAAATACTTGCAGAGAAATTTCTTGACCAAAGTTTCAATCAATAGCAACCGAGAGGACCTGTGTCTCGCAGTCAAAGTTACCTCTTACATAACACGCGAAAACGCGTGAACGGACTGATAGTAGAGTTTCCATATCACGCAAAAACGCGTGAACGGACTATAAAGTGTTAATATATTGAAGAAAAATTTAAAGCAATCAGCTGAACAACTGGGCACTGAGACAATATTTAATTTTAACCGGAATAATGACCCGAAGCACAAGTCGTTACTTGTACGGACCTGGCTTCTTTATAATTGTCCAAAAGTTATCCGGATGCTACCGCAAAGCCTAGATCTCAGTCCCATTGAGTATTTGTGTGAACAATTAGATCCCAAAATACGAGCAAACCTTGCGATTCGCACGAAAACTCAACTATAAGCCGCAATATGAGTATAATGGGCAAAAATACCGGAAGAAATTACTAGCAAATAGCGGAATCAATGCCACAGCGACTATTAAGAATAACGGCAATTCTACACGCTATAAAAAATTTATTTTGTTTTACTAAATTTATTTTCAAAACTTTTTCTTAATTTTATTATTATCGTATACAACTGAATGTTTCTGCATTTAATGTATTTGTTACATCTTCGAGAACTTAGTACCGTTATGAAGCAATCAAAATGGATTCTAATTATGCAATATCTTCAATGATAGATCGAGTAATCAATTGGCATTTCAGAAAAACCCAAAACTTCGCTGTCGCTGTTGCACATATCATTTTGTTAAAAAAAGATAGCCGTATACAACTGAATGTTTCTCACTGTAAGTACATATACAAATTAGTATAGAATACATATAAATTGAAACAAAACCAACAAACTAGGATTTGCAATCCCGTGTTATATTTTCAATCCCGGGATTTCGGGATTATATTATCCGAATCCCGAGATCTCGGGTTTGGTCCCGAGTTAATATTAGTAAACACAGCTCGTCCAGCGTTTCATCGTTCAAACGACTTCTTATTTGCTGGCTTTTCTTATTAAAAATTATTTCCAGTGTAAAAAACTTCGCAAATTTTCTTACGCGTGCCTGATTTTTAATAAAAAGAAATATAAAAGATGTGAAATAATAGTAATTATATCTTGACTACGTCTAAAATTAATTTCTTGGAACATTTTGCTGAGAAAAAAATAATTGCACAAAAAAAATTCTAAGTACATACATATTTCATAAAGAAAAGTAATCTTTCTGAGAATTAAATTCTTTGAAAATGTTGATGAGAAAAAAATGTCAATCCCGAAATCCCGGGATTGATATAACTATAATCCCGGGATTTTGGGGCTTGAAGGAACACCGGGATCCCGGGGCTGCAAACCTTACAACAAACCCCACCGTCTTTCCATAATTTTTATTTCTTACAATTTTATATCTGTATGTTGAGAGGTACGGTTATAAAATTGTTCGTAAAAAAATATATGGATACACAACTGTTAGTTTGGTTTCAATTTATATGTTATCTATACTATTTTGAATATGTATATATAAATTTCATTTTTTTTGTCGTCATTCTAATTATCGTTCATATAAATCGTCATTATCGTCTATATCTATATCTATATCTATTTCCATATTTCCAGCCATTACTGTTATTTATATCCATATTTTCTTCAATCTCCTAAATTCGACGTCGTACTTGCATGGCAGATTTAATTCAGTCAAGAAGTAACTAACTCTTGCGGTCCTTATACTATGACTAATATTTCCAACAATATTACTGTACCGTACCATTGAATGTTATACCACGTCTATAATAATTACTGTACCAATAATACTGGCTGAATTGCATGAAATATCAATAAATTCGTAATTTGTATCTATTGGAATCAGATTAGCAGAGGGATTACGACGCGAAATTATGGATATAGAAGAAAATATGGATATGATGAGGATGATGATGATTGCAATTTCATTCATAATCGTCCATTTAAGAATGAAATTGTTATATAAAGTAGTAGAGAAGTGAGAGAATATAATACGAATTGAAATAAACCTTGTTGTTGCTCTCTCCATAATTTTTAATTTTTACAATTTCCATATCTATACGTCGGAAGGTGCGGATATAACATTGAAAAAAAAAATGAAAACATGGATACAGTGTACCGCCTTTTTCTGGTTTATTAAATTTTAATAAAAAGACGGACATTTATTTTAAATCAAAATTTATTTAATTTATTTTAAAAGATTTTCTTTTACATTAAAAAAATTATATAAATCAAGCATTTACATTAGAATACCCTAAGGCCCATCACTTTATACCTTACCGCACTCTTTCCTATCCCATCGTTTCGCCGGTATTTTCTTCCGATTCATATCTTCTTTAGGTCTTATTTAATTAGCCGTCTGCATTTGCTCCCCAATCACTTTTCTACAATATTTCGCTTGAACTATTTCCGTATACATGAACTTCCCGCACCAATTATTAATTAATTCATTTTCCTGGATTTTGTTCAATTCACTCGTAAAACAATTTTTATTGAATATGGATTTGGACCTTGTCCAATCTGTCGCCTCGTACCAACTGATCTCTTTTTCTCGGACACGATTCTCCGTACCGCAGCTTAAATGTTGTTCCCTTTGTTCAATGATTATTTATATTATTTTTGGGGAAATACGGTTCTTTCTTGAATCGACGTTTCTTCCTGGCGGGTTTTATTTAAATTATTTATGAAATTAAAATCAGTGATGGGCCGCCTAAAGTAGTGATAGGCCTCTCTCTCATATATTTCCTTATAATCTAAATACAATAATATATACAATATACCAAATAATAAATACCAAATACAAAAAAATACACGGACATTACGATGGCGTTACAACAGTAACGAAAAATTTTATTTTAATTTATATGTGTTCGTAACTATTTTGCGTATACATAGGGTGCGGAATCACCCTATGTATACGCATATGTAATTTATATGAAATTTTGGTGACCAACCACTTATTCTAGTGGCCAATCATTGATTCCGCACCTTATTAAAATTTTATTTTTTCATTTATTCTTTATTTGAATCATCACTCATATAAATCGTCATCATCGTCATCATATCCATATTTTCTCCTATATCCATAATTTCGCGTTGTAATCCCTAGACAGATCATTTTATTATGGTACACATGCCGCGTATTAGCAATGCTATAAGTCCTCCTATAATTATAAATATGGTGGTACTATATAGAAATGTTTTGCGAAGAAGTGAAAATAAAAATTTTCTAATATAATATAGATACTAGTAATTATACTACACAGATTTTGTCTAATTCCGTAAGTTTGGTACAATATCGTTTGTTATTTAGTCTTATATAGGATCTCGCGTTGTTCACATTACAATTTCAGCACGTTTTTATTTTAAGATTATCGTTGTTTTTGTTATTTTTTATATAAGAAGTGAGTGTGGCGACTCATTTTCATATAAATAAAAATGTTGTAATGAAAATATTTTATTAGGTAAAAATACTATACGGTAGAACTGTTCAGTTGATACAGTTTTTGTTCAAGTTTATAATCTTGAAAGTCCAATTTATTTTGGAAATAATATTTTAAACGTGACAATATTATGGAATCTAAATGAGCGTATAGCTACAAATTTATCCATTAACTACACTAACTTATTTTTGGAATATTGTAATCTAAACAGTTTTAATTTAGTACATATAACAAATAGTTTTGGCCAAATTTAATCGAAATCTATGTGCTAAAGACTGAAAACATCCTCTAGTTGTCCAAAAATATGGATTTTTTAGAAGTCTTTTGATTAGAAAGTTCTTAAATGAAATTGACATTGCGTATCTAATTTTAATTTATACTTATGGTTATGACTGCCGTTTTATTCGGCTTGAGCTTGATGATTATTTTGTATCAGTATATTGGCTTTTCGAATTATGCTAATTATTTAACTGTATTTAACCCCTTCGCCGAGGATTTGTAAAATATTTAAATTATCATTCTAAATAGTGTTTCAAATTATTGATTGTTGATAATTGTTAATAGTAATTTGTAAATTAAAAATTGGGGTACCATACAATAATTTAAGGTTTTATACCGGCCTTCACATTTATTGGTAGCATAGAAGTATATCGTGTCGAGATAAATATTATTGAATTTAAAACGGCTTCCAACAGATCTCTTAAAATGGGTATAAAAATAATTTTAAAGTGCTTTATATGGCAACTCATTGATTGATATATTCTGTTTTACAATTTTGATGTTAATTTTATATATGTATAAATAATTTTTCTCAGACAAAAGATCTCTTTTTTTTAAATATCTATATGGATTGGTAATTTAATATACGTTTTAACCAAGTTTTAACCTATTATATAGATTAGGGTGTATCGATTGACATGTAAAAACAAGGCATTACGGAAGTAATGAAATAGCATTTTCAAGAATCAATAAATAGGCTCTCCTGGCAATAGACATTTTCTTAAAAAAATTAATTTTTGAAAAAAAAGTTGTACTTATAAGGTTTATGAATTGATTTGAGATTTTTTAATATTTTCTAAATTAAATTACTATTTAATTACAGTAAAAATATTACAAATATTTTGTTTTCAATAAACGGTGTTTCCATTGAAATTTTGGGAGAGAATATATAATTATTCAGGTTAGTTAATCTAAAATCCTACGATCTTTTATAAACCGCAACAACTTGTATCCATATTCGATTCAAATTAATTTCATTTCTTGAGTGTACAAATGTATTTCCGAACTTTTTTAGTGAAATAAAAGACATTGGTTTGTATAAAAAACGAATGAATGGTCTATTCAAATTATGCTCCATCGGAAGCTACAACCTTGGCCCATCGTTCAGACAACAAGTGGATTCCCCGAAGGAAGAACTCCGGTTGCTTCGAGGCGATCTAGTTATCCACCCATTTTTTTATGTCTTCATAAGAACGGAAGTGCTGCTCTGCCAAGGCTGACTGTATGGAACGGAATAAGTGGTAATCTGAAAGAGAAATGTCTGGTGAATACGGCGGGTGGGGTAGAATTTCCCAGTTCTGACCGTTCAAGTAGTTCTTGACGAGAATAGCAACATGTGGCTTGCATTGTAATTAATAGTCGATTAAGTCGATAAACTTGATCAGTAATGGTTGCACTCTGTTTCATCTGTTGCATCTTCAAATTTTTTTGTTCCGCCTTTACTTTCTTTGTCTCTTTGGTCGAAATCACCAGCTTTGAATCGTTGAAACCACTCTTTGCATATTGTATTTGATGGAGCATGCTCGCCGTACACTTCCACGAGCAAACGATTTGTACGATTTCAACAAAAAATAATGAAGTGAAGTTCCTGCAATTGTTGTTTATTTGGCACAAAATTCGACATTTTCAATGAGTTAAATATAATTGTTGTTTACGCTTTGAACAAATGTCACTAGTAATAATTCAAGCTTGACATCTAAGCTTAAAAAAACATGAATTGCCCGATTGAATGAAATGCAAGCATGATGGCTACCATCTAATAATAAGTAAAAAGATCAGAAATATATTTGTACACCCAATAGAAATGACTCTAAAATTTGTAAATTGACGTCAAAATAATGATAGTATAAAATTGAAAATTTAACTACATAAAATGTTCCGAGTATTAAGTATGGCCGCGGAGGAGATTCGTAGGAGATTCGTGGATACATTAAAACAAAAAACGCAGACAGAGCTGATGACTCTTAGACCGCGCTCCAGAAGCTTTAAAAGCTGGAAAAAATGTCAATAGGTGTATCGCAGCCAAAGGATACTACTACTAAGGCGACTATTATGATGGTTAATATTGTCATTTTCGTATTAATAATAAAGTCTCCTTTCATTTTGATCATAGTAATATATTGATTCGGACAGACGAAATCACACATCGCGATTTGAGATTAGAGAAATATGTTACTAATATGTAAGTTTAGACAGCAATGTAGGTATTACTCATAAGACATGTATTAACTTTGTAAAAGAAATAATAATCATTTGCAATTGTCATATTATTAGCTCTCTTCGTCTACTTTCTGGGTTGAAAGTTTATTGAGTAGAACTGGGTAAACACTAGGGGTCCTAGTAAATAAACGTTTTTGTGTAGAAGTGGGAAAAAATGTTAAAAAGATAAACAAATAAATTCCAGTTCCAATGAGCAAATAAATATATGTACTACATTTTGACTACTTACTGCTTTGAATAAATCCATATAATATTCCTTTAAAATACATATTATTGAAATTAGAGATGTATGATTTGCCGACAATTTTTCGTTCTCGAGAAATCGAGAATTTTTTTGCCATTCTCGAGAATTCTCGAGAATTCCCGAGAATGGTAGGAAAAAGGATTTTAATATTAAAAATTAAACATACCAAGATA
>JANTOP010042046.1:0-10544 GCA_027564815.1 Symmerus nobilis | reverse complement strand
TCAGTCCCATATAAAATACATGTAATTTTTTACGCTCTCACTTTACTGCCGTTCCTGTTACTTTTAAATTCTCTGCAAAAAATCGACCATGTTTACTACACTCCATGTGGATACATTTACTCTACTTAGCTGCACTAACCATCGAGGGAATAAAAACAAAGCCAGAGTAGAAATTCTCAAATAAGTATTATTTGCTTCTAGGAAATATTGTTGTGCATATCTGTTCCAAATCGTTAAATGAGTTTTCTTAATGTGCCACGATAGATTTCTAAATTATACAGCAATTAGAATGTATTTGCGGCCATGATAAACCATAATAAAATATATTGCACGAAATTGATTAAATTAGTAGGAAATTCAATAGGGAGTTCGAAATTTTCTTTCAATTTGGAAAAGGAACAAATTCAATCAATTACTTAATTTAACTTGATTTCTACCACTAGTATTTCTTTTACTAGTATTACCACCAGTACATATTGAATATTGTGCGACATGCGCTCAAATTTACCCATTGCGCATTCCTCCGAAAATATCATCGATTCCTTTCCTTATTAACTTCTTCCGTTATAGAGTTGCACGAAGCGGTGATGAAGCTAAAGTTGCTATCAGAAAACTGGATATTCCTCGCTTAGGATCTTTTATGGAAATTTTATTAGCTTCACCGAAAGCCAAATTTTCATCGGAAGTACAAATGGAACGGTTACTAAAACGGTATTGTAATCGCAAAGCAAATGAAGCAGAACGGAAACAAACTGTAAATATATGAAATAATTACGTAATTTATTTTTAATTTCTAATTCTTATTTTGCTTTGGAACATTCAGTGGTATGAAATGCAAGTTTTAATGCCTGATTTAAATATAAATCACCCGGACGATGAGAAAGCTTTAAAAGATGCTGAAGCGACAATAGGCGATTATAAGTTAAAAATTGATGCAGAGTATATACCTGATCAAGAAGAGGATACAACGCTAAATAAGTTCAAGGAACTGCTCAGGGTTCGCGAGGAGATTTATGACATCAGAAATAATTTCAATCGTAAAGTTTTTGGAATGAGAGAAAGGAAAAGCCATCTCGTTAAATATGTTGGTGACCAATTAGAACGTTTACATCAATTGCACAAAGAATTGCCAAAGGAACATCATATTCATCCCACCATAATTCCTACTATAAATAAGACTATTGAATATCCGGAAAAGGTTTTTGAAAGGACTACACGTTTCAATTCTGCCTCCCCGTATAGTAAGCAACATCGATTCAAATCAGTTATTTCAATGGAAACAGCAGAGAGCGAAAATAAATTATCCAAAATACTGGCTAATATTTTGAATATATATGATAACAGTGATGATGCTGAAGGTTTGTAATTTAATGTCAGAATACATAAAACTAATCTTTTCCATACTATGCATTTTTTTTTCTAACATTAAATCAGCTACACTATCCCCTTGGGAGAGGGAACTTCGTACGTTACGTTTTTCTGAAAACCTTTTTGAGCAGAGCCAAATTATTGCTGACATAAAAGAGAAAATAGAAAATTTCGATACAGAATTGGGTGCATTACGGGGTAGTAAAATGAATATTGAGGTAAACGCAAAATTTTTGGATCTTTATCTCTTGACACTTAACCAGGAACTGTGGATTTTAAAAGATTTTGAACGCCTTAAAGATAATCTTATTAATAAAGTTGAAAGTAAAGTTTCCGAATTAAATGAAATCAAAGATGAAATTCGCCAATTGAACAATCAAATTGAATTGTCTCACATAGAAATCGGAGAATTTGAGGAACAAATTAAAGTGATACAGCAAGAGTTCATTAGGATAATGTCCCAATATAAATTTTGGGATTTTTTACGAAGAATATTTCGGAAAAAGTATAAACCAATAAAGAGACGAGACTCAAATAGTATGAATTAGATTTTCGTAATGTAACTTTTTTATTAGTAATTATTTTTTGTTACTAGTTTCAGAGTCGTCATCTGAGGAATCTTCATCCGAGTCATCGTCTGAAGAAGATGGTGAAGCTATGAGCTTAGATTCACAAGACGTTGGTCCAATACGGTTGGATGAAAATAAATGCCCGCCCGGATGCGATATAAAAATGTATGAATTGACGTTTAGGATGCGTAGCAAGCGACATGATATGGAATTGGCCATTCGAACCGAACAAAAAAGTATCGAATCCAATCGTAACAAGATTTCGGCTCTCGATAAGGACACACGGAAAGTACAAATCGATTTGGAAAGAGAACAAGCTGTTTTAACAGCGTTTGTCGTAAGTTATGTTATATATTGATTATACAATATTTTAATCAGTGTAAAACAAGTGAGAGTTAAAATATACCACATTGCGTCAACACAATGTAATTTAACTAGCGCAGAAAAGTTAAAAGAGGTGAATCACTTGATGTCAAAAATAGAAAACGTTAATTCTGAATTATCATTCTTCATATATTATTCTTCCCGCAGTGCATTTTGATATTCCACAAAATTCAAAGTTAGTTCCGCTCCTAGTTTTCCTTCAAGCCCCGTTTTTTCGTTGCCTTCAATTCTTGTATGCCCTGGGGGCCCACATTAGTTCAACCTTGTTGAATCGGCTTAGGTCGCCTAGGACTTTGAGGCAGTTCTGTACCAGTTTCCAGTCGAACTGGTTGGACTCTAGTGCTTTAAGAGCTGTCTGACTATGAAAGGAAATTAAAATATTTCGGTTTTTCTATTTTTTGCTGATGCTTTCAGTGGCATACTGTTAATGAGTTTTATCGAACTGAGATTTTAGTTTTATACCATATATTTCGGCGCCGATTCCTGCGTTTATCTTAGAAGAGGCTCCCCCATTTCGAGCCTGGACCCGTTTTCCGACCACTCTATTCGGCTTGGAATTCGTACTTTGAAGAGTTTTTCAAAGGGATGTTCCAGGAGAGCTTTTTCACTCGGCATCCCTAAAACTGGGTGTTTACCAACTATGGCCAAAATCCTTAAGTGACCCTTACGGTAGTTAGGAGGGGGTTCCCCACCCCTAGACAGTATTCTGTAGATCGCTAATCTGGCTTCCTTTTACTGTAATGTGCAGCGGAGACAGATTGAGCAGCATCGTATCTGTGATGCTTGGGCATGCCTGTCTTCGCCACTGCTCGTTATATATTTGGTAGTATAAACCGAAATAAGTGACAAGACATATTCTGTAAGGCCATGAACATTGAAAGCTGGTGGGTTTAAAAAAACGTTTAGATTTAGAAATTTTCGGGACTCTATCCTTGTGTGTGGGTTTATTCCTGGGCATTATAGAAATAGTTTCACATTGTCCTGTTGTTCCTATCCACGTAAATATCTGTGTAGCAAGATTATATTGACAATAAGCCTTACAATAGTTCTGCTAAGAATTTTTAATATTAGTTAAGCTTTTAATAATCCAAAGTCTTCATCTGTCTTAACAGATCAGTTGTGTTCATTGTCAATGAAAACCAGATAGTTGCTTTTAATTTCGTTCTTGTTTAAGTTAATAATAGATAGAATTTGGTAATGAACAAAACTATAATTTCTTCAATAACCTTAGTTCATTTTTAATAGAGAGAAAAGCAGAAAAATTTGAACGAAGTTGACACATTAGTAGTGTTACGTTTGAATCAATTGCAACATTTTCACAATGACGAAGAATTACAGGACATACCGAAAACGGTATTATTCCAAAGAGAGAACGTTCAAAAATTATATGAACGTATTGGCCAATTAGCTGTGGAGGCAATCGAAGCGCAACGGAAACATCGCATCAATGTTATACATTTGGCTCGTATGAAAACTGATTGCATTTTTATGGAGAAACAAATCGAAGATTTAAAGGAAGAACGGCAAATTGCAATGATGAAAAAATTTGGTATGAACATTGATTTGGACGATATGGAAGAATCAATTTTAAGGAAATTTGCATACAATATTCAATCAAATGTCGATGAAGTTAAACGAGAGTATGAAAGGAAAACGAATGAACTTAAAGTAATGTTTTGATTTCTTATTTTTAGAATTTACCTCTAATTGTTAAATATTTTTCAAGAAATTTTACAGTGAAAAACAAACGGAATTGACAAATGAAATGCAAATTGGTATTGAGAAATTGAATATATTAACGGTTTTAAAGGAGGAGCATAATCATTTGATAGATTTGAAAGTTCGCCAAGAGCGTACTCAATCAAAAAGTGAATCTAAACATGATAATTTTGATAGGGACCTCATAAAATTGCATAGCATAGCTGCTAAACAAGAAAAACAGATTATTGTAAGTACTTCCTATGTTTCTATAAATTGGTTAGTTTCAAATCAATTTTTTTCTATAAATAGACGTTAGAAAAAGAAATTAGAACTTTACAACTGAAAGCCAAACCATTTAAATCAGTTAACTTACAAGAATTCCATACACCGTTATTAGAATATCGTACATATTGTGGTGAACCAGATTTTGATATAAAAATGTTTGAAGGTTCGGTTTATAATACCAGTGGCAATTCACCACAATCTACTATAAATAGCGTCGATCCATTAGCTTCACCTCGTAATCTGCGACAAAGGTTAACGGGAAAAATTATACAAATGATAGAAGATTTTCTAAACATGCAACCGTATAAGGGGTATCCAGAGTCACCAACATTTCCGGATAACATCGACTTTCATGACATTGCTAAAGAATTGGCTACGTATTTTAATGAAGTTGTTGATCATTTTGATGTAACCAAAGTGCATGAAATTATTAGAAATGTTGTTATAAAATTTCAGTCAACCATTCCGCCAAGTTTAATTGGACATTATCGTCCAAAAAACATTGCAAACCTTTTTCATGATGCACTCAATTTGGTATTGGGTGGTACGGCTCTTAATGGTGAATTCGATGTTAATGAATTGCTAACAGGAATCGTTGAAATGGTTACGGACTCGATAAAAAATAAAGTTGAATGCGATGCAACGAGTTTTTTATTGGATATTTTTAGGGAAATATCCAATGCATTACCGGTAGAAAATGCTATACAATCTGAATCGATTGGGAAATTGCTTGAATTATTAAGCAAAAATCCGTTCGAATATGATTTTAAAACAGTTAATCCCATTTACATAAAATCATGTTTGACAAAATATTGTTGCTGTACAATGTCAAATGATGATTGGAATGTCGTACATGTAGATTCATTCGTTGATAAAGTTGTGAAGGGGCTACTGGAGATGTAACACCACCCTTTCATAAACTGTAATAATTAATTCCCATGCTCAATATTAAAATTAGTCTATATCATGTACGATCCATATTTTGATAGTCGTAATAAATTATTTTGGTACTCTGGTTTTTTTCCGTTGTACGTTATATTCATTTCTTTATAATTTGTTTTTCCACAAACCCGTGGTAATTTTCGGTTTAGTGTAATTTTGGGTGGAAAATGAAGAGACACATAGGGACTTATCACTTAAATTGACCCTCATATCAATGATATTTATACCTGGACATAATTGTATAACTAAATTCTTCAGTTCAAGAATTTGGAATTTCATTCCACACTTGAGTAAAAGTCCCACCGGAACCAAAAAGATAATCCTACATTTTTCTCAATGGGGACGACAAATTACTGAAAATTAATAACACAAGTGTTTAGGTAATTTACCATGTCCAGTAATTCATCCATTTAATTTAAAAAAATGGGTGTTTACTTTACCAATAGATTCATCATTATTATCATCTTGTTTTTTATTCCTCGCGCGACCATAAAGCATCAACAATTTTCCGCCATCTTAGTCTGTTCTGGGCCAGAGCTTTTGCTTCGTTCCACTCCTTTCTTTCTGCTCTGGCTTCCTCGACGACTGTTCTATTGGTAGTTGTCTAAAGCTTGAGCGAAATTTAGCGATATTCATGAAGATTTGTTTAAATCTACTGATCGTCAAATGCTTAACACGATTTTAGCGGTTCAAAAAAATTCATTAGCATTATTATGTTAAATACAGTACACTCTCGATTATCGCGATAGTGAGTCGAGTTGGTTAAAAAACACTTCAAACTCGCTGTGTAAATAAATGAAATTTATATCAACTCGAATCGCTATCGACTAAAAAACTTCCACTGCTAGTACTAATCACCTGTTTTTTTAATTTAGAGTTTCTCATGTCCTGTTATGATCGAACTCACTTGAATCATATCTGACCTGTTTGTGCAATTGTTCAGAATTCATATAAAATTTTGTTTGTGCCTAACACTAATACTTCACTTCACCTCACCTGTAATATAGTTCATATCACAATCCCACCCAACAAATTATTTTGTATATTCCGAATTTTATTGTTATCTAATTTCTAAATATATTGCAATTTTTTTAAAACATTGCACAATTAATTGAAATTACTAAAAACATGGCATTCCAAAGGAAGCTAGATTAATTCTCAGAAATAGTGTATATTGGTATTGAATAGATGAACAAGAAATTGCCATCAATAATAAACGTTCTAAGAGCTAAACAAAGAGAATCACCGTTTTACAATGCATAGAACAATAGAAAAATGAGATTATTTAGTGTATTTGGCTTTGTCTAAAAGAGAAGATACTAGCTGTTTTACTAAGAATTTAAATATTTAGACTGGAATGTATTTAATAAGCATGTTGTGGATTGGTGCCGATTCACAACACTATTAATGAATTCTTATAAGTCATTCTATGATAGCTTAAACGTTCATCTCGGAATCGGTGCTATTAGATTCAGAGGTTTCTAGTACTTGCGTAGTTTTTTTTATTCATTTGTTTTAGTATTTTAAAGTCTAGTCGTTGTCCATGCTCTCAAGTAACTAATGTACACTAGAAAACTAAAGATGTCTTATTATTATTTATAATTAAATTAAACAAACAACTTGTTTGAATATTGACGATAATATGCGAATATATTTTGTATAAATACATAATTAAAATAGTTTTCATAAAATTGTATATAATATTGTGGCACAAGTTTTTGATTAAGATTAATTTAGAGGCACAGTTTCCTTATACTTTACAAAAATAAATATAATGGAAATAAAAAAAATTATTTGAGCCCAACTATAAATTCGATAATGGATATAAAATAAATACAATCAAGTATAATTATAATTAATAAATAATACTTTTAACGCATTTCGGACTACAGAATGGCATTTCTTGTTTCACACAAAAACGTCCACCCAATAATGACCTACCACAATCAGTACCGTAACAAATGAAACATTGTCCATGCCAATGAATATCACCCCAAGCAACACCTTGTTCGGCCGGTCCAATAGCATTCTTACAGCGTTTACATCGTTCGGCATGGTATGCATCATAACATCGTAAACATAACGGCATACCGGTTTTCTCATCTGGTACATACTGTTGGCCGGCTAACGGTTCATCACATTGATAACAACAAAAATGTTTTATATGGAATGTAGCGCCTTCGGCTGCAGTATACTCTTTCGTAAAAATCAACTCATCGCAAGCCTGACATCTCGGGATTTTCAATATGATAGCCAAATCTCGACCACAATAAACGTTACCCGCATGATAGAAATACACCAAATCGGCTAGCAATTCTCCGCAACTACGGCATACAAAACATTGTGGATGCCAAACAATATCGGAACCAGCACGATCTGCCTTAACAGCAACATCACCTATTTTTATAATTTGTTCACATGATTTACATGTTAATGTTGAAACTTCCGGTGATGGTTTGGTGTTTGAAAAATTCGGTGGATTTGGATTTAACGATAAATCATTCATTTTATCGTCAATTTGGAATGGCTGTCGTTGTCCCGGTTCCACTGTGGGATACATATTCATGTCTTCAATGCCTGGTATACTTCCAAATACACCAGATTGCCCATGGATGTTTTTCGGTTGTGTAACGACTTTTGTCGTATTATCATCATTAACGGTGGATACCGGTACTTTAAATGCAAGAGATGGATGTGTTGAATAATTCGGTGTTGGTGGCTTCGAATCAAATCCTGAATCGTTACTTTCCGATGTATTTATCCCAGACGGCATTGATTGTATACCGGACAATAAATCACTATCGGGTTGGATAAATTCATCAATTTCTTCCGCAAATCGTTTGTTTCGTTTGTATTCATCACGAAATTGTTTGATTGGTGCAAGTACTTTACACTGGTCATAATCAATCAATCCCTGATCTAATGTATTATATAACGCATCGTACAGATCTCCGTTAACAGTCGCACTATGAATGGCATTCGAATCGATGCCAATATCTTGTAAAGTTTGAACTGTACCTACTGATAGAGGTACATTGTTGGCATTGAAGTGCATCGGTGTTTTCGATAGAATCAATTTCTGATGGGGAATAATTTTAGCAGGTTCGAATAGAATAGTTTTAACGCCATCCGAATATAAAATATTTGTAATAATCGGATCCGTTTTAATGGAATGGGGAAGTTGATTAGATGTTATCAGTTCCTGTAACATCAATTTGGGGGGTTGACTTTTGTTAGGGAATTTTATTTTACGAATCGGAGTTTCCTGTGTAATTAATGCACCCTTCCGAGATGGAGCATTAGTCTTAACCGGCAATGGCGAATTGAAAATCGGTTGATCATCATCGAGTGGGCGAATTGCTCGTTTTGGTGAATCGAAACTTTCAAATCGATTCAAAAAGTCAAGAAATTGATCAATATCATTTCGAAATGAATCGTTATCTAGATATTCTTTTCTAAATTTCTTAATCGGACCTAATAGGCTATCATTTTTGTAATCTGCCATTTTCATATCTAAATCATGTAATAATTTATCATATAAAGGACCATTTACAGTAGCACTCTGAACTATTTGTGAATCAATTTTCATGTTCTTCAATTTATGTAGGGACGCCTCACTCAAATTTTTATTCGATAGCAAATCATTGCGTACGGGCATCGAATTCGTATTTAGAATGGATGGTAATTTTTTTGGTATCAAAGCAGCTCGCTGAACTGGTTTTGAATTTAATATTTGTTGAAGAATCTTGTCATGAGTTACAACTGATGGAATGCATGAAAGATTAACGCCTAATTGTCGGAGCAATTGTGATTTTCCCTCATCAATGTCGTTGGCCGAGTGGCGATTGATGATCGGACTTTCATCCAATTTATGAATTTTTCCTTTAATAATTGGATTTACTATTCGAATTACATTTCCTTGGCCGACACAATTCTCTCGAATCTTTTCGACATACTGTGTCAGTTGGGCGGCTTCATTTTGCGTAAGATTGTGACAAAGCGATGCATCCAAATCGTGTGGTGGCACTTGAAACTCAAGTTGTTGTTTACGCTTTGCGGCTGCACCACTTCCGCTTATTGGTATATTTTCCGAACCCAATTGATGCAGATAATCGCTGGCCTATAAATTTAGGAAATATAATAATATTGTTGTGCATATGTTTAGAAATAGATATGATACACTACCGGCACAGAATAATTAGACAGAGGAATTCTACCATTCAAGGTATCTTAAATGTAAACGAAATGTCCGTAGAAATCCACGTAAAAAAGGAAGAACGGAAGAAAAGATAAATTATTAGGTAACATAATATTTTTAGGTGTAGAGCTCTCAATCACCGTCTCATAGCTCTACAACAAGCTAACTCATAAGCTAACGTTAAATGAAGCCATTTTGCACGTAAGCAGTTTTTAGCTAATAAAAGCTATTTGAAACTATTTTCAGTCAAGTTTCAACACAGAGGACATTTTCACGCGAAAGAGGATAGTTGAAAGAGAAAGTTCCTATTTATTTTTTTTACATTTTTGGTAAATTTTTGAATTGGATATCCCCTCACAGCAGTTTAGTAGCTACGAGAAGGTGAATAAAAATAGAGAACGAAAAAATGTTATGCTTGCTGTTGCAGAATGATTGATTAAAATGTATTACAAGAATGTATAAATGTATACCGAAAGCAAAATGCGATGCTAAATATACTATACCACATGAGCTTTAATGTTACAATCGTACGTATTAACCAACGATCGTTGCTTGTAAGATACAGTTTTAAGAGCGTATTTGTCTATGGAAAATCAAATGATTAAAATTTATAAGTACAGTAAATCGTACAGTACCGACCCCCTATAAACCGTAAGATATATTCCGCGCGGTTCCAATTTCGAGTTATACAGGACAAAATGCTAAAGTTAAAGCAATTCAGGGATCTTTAATAATATTAACTTAAGCCTAATATGCTTTTATTTCATTTTTATGCAATTAAAAGTGAAAAAAGAAATTAATTTTCAAACGGAACATTTTTTCTGTTTTACACAGTCTACTCTAAATTATTTTAACATATCCATAGTCAGAAGATGAGATATCGCCATCTCATCTCACGCCACGGCTCGCCACATTATTATCGTGCGATTTTCGTCCATGCACTGTGCATTTGTTGTCGGTTGTGATGGAACTGGCAGGCATACGATACAGATATACAGCAATTCCATATGAAACTTACCAAAAAAAATGTGATTTTTGTCCCGACCCCTTACGATTTCGATAAAAGTTTCAGAATTTGTTAGGGTTGAGAAAATATT